>PVJI01019483.1:0-30835 GCA_004026765.1 Micronycteris hirsuta | reverse complement strand
AAAAAAAAAAATAAAATAAAATCCACAGTGGAAAAAAAAAAAAAAAAGAAAGTTTCAGTTGAAACTGCCATTTAAAAATTCACTTGCAAAATCTTAGTAATAACCTTTTGGGAAACTAAAAATTATGTTTAGTTAGTCAGCAACATCTTTGCTTTATCAATTAGCCACAGCCTATGTTTTATCCCAAGTCAACTTTTTTCATTATCCAGACAACCTTTCCCACTTTGAATGTTTCTGTGAGTGTATGCTTACAAAGGCAAGAAAAAAAAAATGCATCTTAAGCCAACAGGAAACATAATGAAGAAGGTAAATTGCCAATAAAAGTAATGATATTATACATTTTAAATGCCAAAATAACATTTATTTAACCATTTGAAGCACTTGTCTTCATTATCGATCCCCTCCATGAATATGTATGGCCTCTAGTTAAATATATGTACTGGCAAGCACAGCCCTCAAAATGTAATTATTTCATGGTAGATTAATATGTTGAGCACACAGCATGTACTGTTTTGTCTGGTTACAAGAACTACCCACCCCTCCCACATACACACACCTGATTACAATGAGAGCAGTTGAGGGGGAGGGCACAACTGGCCCAAACTGGGACATTTCCTAGGATCCATGGACCTTTGAAGCAGGAAAGCCAAGTCAAAATCTTTAGTCCTTCTTCAGTGGCAAAGCTTTATTATGTAACACTTAACAGTTGTCAGCAACCATATTTTCTGAATGTAGGAAACCATTCTGCAGAGAAAGAGATAATCCAAATAGACAAAAAATCCAAAATAAAAGATACCCAGAGTCCAAATCAAGGAACAACAAGTTCTAGCAAGGCTGTGGAGAAAAGGGAACCCTAGTAAACTGTTGGTGGGAATGCAGACTGGTGTAGCCTCTGTGGAAAACAGTACAGAATTTCCTCAGGAAACTAAAAATGGAACTGCCTTTTGATCTGGCAATTCCACTACTGGGATTATACCCTAAGAATCCTGAAACACCAAATGAAAAGAACCTATGCACCCCAAAGCAGCGCAATTCGCAATAGCCAAGTACTGGAAGCAACCTAAGTGCCCATCAGTAAATCATTGGATCAAAAAGCTATGGTACATTTACACAATGAGATACTAGGCAACAGAAAGAAAGAAGGAGCTCCTACCCTTCGAGACAGCATGGATGGAACTGGAGAGCATTATGCTAAGTGAAATAAACCAGGTAGTGAAAGACAAATACCATATGATCTCACCTATAAGTGGAACCTAATCAACAAAACAAGCAAGCAAAATATAACCAGAGACATTAAAATAAAGAACAAACCAATGGTAACCAGAGGGGCAAGGGGAAGGGATAAAAGGGCAAAAGTGGGGAAGGGTCATCAAGGAACACGTATAAAGGACATATGAACAAAGTCAAAGGAGGTAGGATCACGGGTTGGAGGTAGGGATGGGCAGAGTGAGGACAAGTGGTAGGGGAAAAATGGAGACAACTGTACTTGAACAATAAAAAAAAGAAAAAACAAAATAAAAATCATATATTAAAAAGGATATATAGCCAGAGTCCAAACAGCATATAAGTCTCTACTTGCAGTTATTCCCAAAGCCCAGCTGTATCCTTGTCCTCATCATGCCTTAGACATGCTGAAATATTCACCAAGAAACTGCTTCTATGCTCTCCCTTACACTGAGGCTATTTATTCTTGCTGTTATCTGCTGTTTCATTGAGGCTCATTCCCGCAAATGGCTGACAGTGTAATGAAGAAGACGTATCGGAAAGTCATATCAGTATGGTGTGATAAGTGAATCACAACATAGATTTGCATACCATAAATCTATGTGGGGTGACACTGGGAGTGAGGAGGGTGTCAGACAGTGTGGGAGCCAAACTGTGCCTAGAATGTTAAAGGACAGGCGAGAGTTAGCTTTTAAAGGAGGAGGGCATTCCAAGTGCCTAGGCAGGGAAGGGCCACACAAATGCAAGGGAAAACAAGACGTGTTCCTGGGCTGTGGGGTTTGTTGTGCTATCCCTCTAGCTTTAACCATTTTTGACAGTTTTTCCTTTTTATATCTTTTTCTAACTAGTTTGTCCTCTTCATACTCCTCAACTTGTCCAGAATAAAGTTAATTTTTAAAGATAAAATAAATACTTCCCATTAAAAGGCAAATTTTTCATTTTAAAAGGCTGAATAAGAAGCTCCTTTTAAAAAGAATGCAAGTAAAATTTAGTCTCATACCCACAAAACAGGGAAAAATGATACGTGTCTATTATACCTCTCTTTAGCTGCAGACTGAATACATATTTTCATTCACTTTTATGTTCTCATTACACAAGGGTTGATAAGCAGGTTAGACTTCGTAACAGCCTCTCACCTGAACTATAACAGGTCTAATAATCCCAGATAAAGACTGTCTCAAGCTTGCTGATACCTTTGCACTGCTTGATTGTGTAATAAATAATTACCTTTCTTTTAACATGTAATTCTCTCTACATACCAACCAAGCTTTCTTTTCCAATATTAAACAACTCTACCCTTTTTCTGCTATGAAATAGTTTTAGGCTCAGCTAAGACTTTTATTGTTCAGTCAGGTCTTCCTCTGGTTTCCAGCTTTGCATCAGGTGTTCTTGTCCGAGCCCCAGCTGATTCAAGGAAAGTTGTTACTTGCCCTGCTGGCCAATGGAATTGGTTCTATGCTACTTCTGTTTGCCACCTCATTACTGGCCACAATTTGAGCTTCCTGTGTAACCTAGGTGGTTTTTAACCCCTTGTCACAGTGTCATTTAGGTACTTGTCACAGCAGTTAGTGATGACAATTAACATCTAACCTACAGAATTGTCTCTGGAGGAATATTGACAAGACCATCCTTAATTCACTTCACATAATCATCTACTTGAACTGAATTTACCTGTAAGTTTGAGCCAGGTTTGAGCAGTAAACTATGGGAGACCGTTCTGCGTGGCATGGGCCCAGCTCCCACTCGGAGGGGCCAGTGGAGAGCCACATGAGGCCCACGCCCACGGATAGGTTCTCCGGTGGGGAATTAGGCCTGCATTGTACCTAGGCTGCTTTGAGACTTGCTTTTCGCTAAAACTCCCTTACCCTGAATTGAGGCAGCAAAGGCTTACTACAACTTCCTAAAGTCCATGCTAAACTTTCCAAGGAGCAGTGTAACCAGTTCAACCACTTTCCCCTTTACATTTGCAAATATCCTTCTTTCTTGATGTAATTAGCAACATCCTCTCCTTTGTTATCTGTAAAAGGTAACCACCTAATGAGAACCTGTGCATAGTAAATGAGGACTATCCTCAATGTAATGTGCCCAGAAAGACAATAAAAGCCTGTCAAGGCAACGGTCAGGGCACTCTTGTCTTGAGAGAGTGGCCGTGCCATCCCTTTTCCTCCACAGGATTCAGTAATCCGTGTGAATTTGTCTCGTGCCTTGTGTCTCAGCCACAATGCCATGGACCCCACGAGCTGGGGTCCGTATCAGTAAACTATCCCAATCAGGGCAAGATAGAACACATGTGAATTGTGTTTCCTTCTGAGGCCCTAACAATTCCTAAACTAAATATCTACTGTTTGGTGGGCCTAAATCCATACCTCACCCCCACAAATCACTTAATAAAAGCAGCCTAATTTTCATTTCAGATTTCGACTACCACCACAGAGAGCCCATATGTTTCCAGGTAAACTTACTCCATCCCTGACCCTGAGGATAGAGTATGATGCTCAGGGCCATACTCACCAAAATAATCCTAGCACACTGTAAATAAATGGTTAAGAATGGACACTTGTCTTAAGATGGTCCAATAGGACTGAAGTCTACATCTTCCATTGATAGCCAAGAAACATGGGCTTTCTTCCACCAGATAAGACTGTATTGAAGACATGACATTTGTAATGCTTCAAGCTGAAGGTGTCAGGGGGATACCACTACACTTCTACATGAATCACAAATGAAGATGGCCCAAATCCCTGGTTGGACCTGTCCTGGCATCTCTCACCTGTAGTGAAATGTTCAATGTATTTTCCTACTTACTAAACACTTACCCTATTTAATAAAATTAAGCCATTATTCCTTGCTAATATATCCTAAGATCTGCCAACCTGAGCTATTACTTTCCTGTCCTCCCACACTTACTAACCATTTCCTCTTGCATGCTGCTGATCATCAGATCTCAAACATATTCTCAATATGCTCCTCACATAACACCATCCCAAGAAGGATCCAACGTACTGTATTTACTGCCTTATGTTTCTCACGCACCCAATATCAGAGTGACATATGGTGCGCACTTCTTCCTTATAACTATACTTCTGCAAAACTCCAGAATTTATCACAGGTTCCTCACTCTAACCAACCTATCTTGCCAACATCCCAGAATTACATTCTGCTATAATTTCCCCCCAAAACCAAATAGATCTATTCACAAATTTATTCATTCTATGAAGATATTTTCAATAATTGCATACAATGCCCTGCACTGAACTTTGGATCATATAAAGATAAGTAAAATTGAGTTTCTAGAAACTGTCCTCAAGAAGTGTTTAGGCTAGTAAAAAAAATAAGGAAAACATACAAATAACTTTTACTTTAATCATGATGTGTGCCATAATAGAAAGTTTCAAGGAACAAGAGACAACTTCTGACTATGGATACCAGTAAAGGGAAGTGAGAAGGAAAGCATTAATAATTACAGAATGTCTACTACAGTTCAGATACTCTGAGTGGCTTTGTACAGAGTCTGCTGAGCTCTCACCTGATATATTCAACAGCCTACTCAATATCTACATTTGCTCCTTTCCCCAAAATTGTACAGAAGCCAGACAGTACTTATAAAAGTAAAAAGTCAGATCCTGTGACTCCTTGCCTCAAAACTTTCCAATGAGTCCTCATCTCATTCACAGAGAAAGTTCTTACTAAAATTGATCTAAAGACCTTGCATGACCTGACCTTGTTCTATCTGCCCTCATTTCACTCTGAAGTAGCTGACTGGACTGTTTGCTGTTCTTGGAACATTGTTCACACACCCTGAATGGAGACTTTGCACACCTGTAGTTGCCTCTGTCTGAAATGCTCTCTCTTCAGATATCCCTAGTCTCCTCCAGGTTTAATGCTACTTCTCAGTAAGTTCTTTTCAAATTACTCTAATTAAAATTGAATCTTTGCTATTCCTCCACTTTCTGCATTCTCTACCCTCCCTCTTCTCACCATTTCTCATATTATAGATTTTGGGTTTTATTTCCTTACCTTTCTATTCCCACTAGGATACAAGTTCTATGAGGCTTTTTGTCTATTGTGATCATTGGTATATGATATCACAACTTAAAAATGCTTGAGTGACTGAACTATGTATTATTTCAAATTTAAAACAATCTTAAGATTTGGGTATTGTCCATATTTTTCAGATCAGGAAACTGAGGGGCAGAGTGACTGTTACTTTTCTCAGGATCAGAGAAGTATAAAATTTTAGTACCAGAATATGGATGGAATCAATATTTTGGACAATAGGCTTGTGAGCTTAAGAAAAACAACACGAACTGGAAGGGTGCACTTTACAGGATGGGTAGAATTTAGCTAAGTTCACCTGAGGACAACAGGAGTCAAAAAATGACAAGAAGAACATGAGTCAATGTAAGGAGGCACAAAAGCTGGGGCATGTTCATAAAATAGTATGTGCATGCATATAAACTTATGTAAGAAGAATATGGGTCTAAGTGTAATGTGCCTTTAAGGAGATGAACAGAAAAAAAAAAAAAAAACCCTGGATAAAATGAGGTAAATTCCAATGGTTTAATAAGGAATTCTACTCTTTTCTTTACAAAAGTAAGCCAGTAGGTAAAAATAAAGCTGGATAAAGACACTAAAGGCAGGATAAAGATGTAACTCAAACCAGTATTTTTCAGCAACTCTTCATACGCCCCTTACAAAGACAGACAAATTTGAAAATAAAATTAGGAGAAAAGACTTCTACATATTTCAGTTAGACAAGTGATCCCACATTATTTGATAATCAAAAGTTGGCTGTACCAACAAAAATTATTTTCTAAAAGTATTCTGAATACTAATTAGGAAATTCATTCAGCCCAACTACTGCATCTTCAAAAATATTTCTGGCAACCACGTTAAGAAGGTATGAAGGTATGATAAACATAATCTGTCATTTGAATGTTATATGCCCTAGCTTCTTACAGGTAAATAAAAGCATCACCATTAGAAATGCAGCCACATAAATAATACAATGACTGAGGCTAGACTGGTGGTCGAAGGGAGAGAATCACAAAATCACAGAGATATAGAGCTAGTGGTGCTCTTAAAGGTCATCACCAACCTCTTCATTTTACAGACACAGAATCTGAGCCTAAAGAAGTCAAGTGGCATATTCAGGTTCACAGACTACAAGAGTGCTAGAGTCTGAATGTGAACTCGGGATCCTGACTCTAAGTTCACCATCTTTTCTGCCACATCAAGTCCTCCCCCCCCCATATAAGATTTTATATATAACAATACAGTTCTATGTTTGAAATTCCTTAATGCTGCCTCATGGAGCATCCTTGAGAAAATCTTTACACAAATGTCTAAGAACTGACAGTCACTAGTTCAATTTCCAGTTACTACAGCATCTTTATTCACTGAACATTAACTGAAACGGTTTTTATGCTTACAGATTTTGTCCTACCACAGATTTTTATAAAAGCACATCAAGCAGTTTAAAATACATGAAGCATTCCCACAATATTAGAATCCTGTTGTAAAATGTAATCAAAAGAAGATCAGACATTCGTGGTGACATCTGTACAAATCTGAACTTATATTTCACTCTCTTCATACAAGTTGCTTTCTCAAGGAGGAACAATGTCTTCCAGACCCTCCCATAATGTCTGCATTCCAACATGAGCTTGACCTCAGCCAGCCTCATGCTATCCCTTGAAATTTCATAGTACTATTTCTTCATCTAAAAGTACTGATTTTGTATATATATGAAATTTTAAAACTCTATAACCTCAAATATTCTTTCTTATTTTAACCTCATCTATGAGGTAGGTAGAAAACATGAGTAAAAGAAACCTAAAACCTCTTCTAAGTCAATGCACGAAATACATTTGAACAAATCCCATTCACAAAATGTCTGTTTAAAGGAACTGTAAAAAGTTATAAAATATCCAAACAGGTAATCAAGAGTTTAAAAATTAGCAATATTTTTGCTAAGGCATTGGATATCTTTGTTAAAATAAACACTTTTATGGTTTAGTGCACTATTTTATCTCTGAGATCAATTTATCTTCTCAAAAGTTTGGTTTTGTGTAGTTATTTTTCCCTTCCCCATTTTAGGAATTTTAGGGAAATAATGTAAGCATGATATAACCATAAACAATCTTGTGCGATAATCTATCATGAAATTTTAATGGAATTACTGCAGATACAAAATAAAGATGTCAGTGTAGCACCACAGCATGGAGCAGCACATGTAAGCATTAGTAAAGAGAGAGGAAGATTCATTCAATTGAGTTACTGCCACTCTTCAACTGAATGAAACAAAGCAAAAGATGAATGCCCAAAACAATTCACCACATCAAGTGAAATGGAATGAGAAGCATTTTAATTGGATAAAATGTAAGCACTGAATTACCAATGTCACGTAAATAAATAGCTCTAAATAATGTGTTTTTCCAGTTAAATAACGACTTTACTAAAACAGATGAAAATGTAGGCTGTGTTGTTTTTTTCTGCCTGTCAGAATCTCATTAGCATTTCAATTTAAATTCTACAAGTGCATTCAAATCTCTCATTTGTACATCTGGCATAACTCAAAACACTGCCTTATTTGTTAAAAAAAATTAAGGCAAATGAGCCAATTCACAATATCTTGCAGTGGTATTTTAATGGGTGAAAACAATGTTGTTATTTCAATGTTGCATAACAGTAGGGGTCTGCATGTGAAGAAATTGAAAAAGATTTAAATAACACTTTCAAAGAAAATTTGTTTTTATAAGAGAATCTCAAAAACAGAACTAAGTGCTAATGCTATCTTTAAACTACTTCCTATACAGAGTTAACATATGAAACATTTATTTCTCTTTACAGCAAGTAGAAATGATATCTAAAGAAACAATTAATGAAACTATAATTTCAGGTAACTATGGCATTACTGTAAAGATTTTTGTGAAAAGATTTCCTATAATATACCACCATAACACCTAAAATTAAAAAAGAAAAAGCAAAGGAAAATTATTTAAACTATATGTTTAGCAATAGCTCTAAATTTTTTAATGTGTATTTTATGAATTAGCCATAGAAATTCCAATTCACAGATGGGGAGCAAAAATTTAAGTTTTTTTTTCATGGTCCAAGAACATGATTTTTATTAAGAATAACTTCGGTTCTAACAATTCCACACCCAATTCTGTAATATTTTCTGTTAAAAACAATTATACAAGAACAAATACAAAAAATAAATTATGAAAACAAATTAAGTCTCCCTTACTCAAGTCAATATTTTTCAGAGTGGAAAAATAAAGTGAACTGTTATAGTTTAGAAAACAACACTCCTTCATTACTAGGAGATTATAAAACACTGAATTAGTTTAAGAAAACCACAGACCAGAAAAAATGGGAGTTATTTTTGTTAAAGAGTGGTTCAAAGCACAAAACTATTTAAACGTTCATGAGGCCTATGGGTTTGGACTGTACTGTATCAAAGCATGGGGGGAGACTGATGCCTTTTTAAACTCAGGCGTGTGAGCTAAGCTGATCTGATTACTTTAAAGAGCTTCTCTATATGTACCTTCCTCTATTTGTTTTAAGACATCACTGTACGCTATTACAAGCCTTTTGGCCAGACCTGTACTACCAACTACAAATAATAACTCTACCAAGCCCTGGCTGGTGTGGCTTAGTGGATTGAGCACAGGCCTGTGAACCAAAGGGTTGCTGGTTCAATTCCCAGTCAGGGTACATGCCTGGGTTGCAGGGCAAATCGCCAGTAGGGGTCATGCAAGAAGCAACCACATGTTGATGTTTCTCTCTCTCTCTTTCTCCTTCCCTTCCCTCCCCCTCTCTCTAAAAATAAATAAAATCTTAAAAAAATAATTCTACTGATTTGTGAGTGAGATTGGGAGGAAAATGCTTTTGTAATTTATTTTTTTCCTAGTGAAGAATGAATTCTAGGTAAGTTCTAGGAAGAGAATTGGTCCTTCTAAAGGAGACTGTCAGAGCTCTTGGGAATTTTATCAAGTAGCACAATTGCTTCAAGGATACAGGATCTGAAGATCTTACATGCAGTTAAAGGCTATGTAAACCAGTTCTGAATCCTTACTTTACAAAGGAACCATTAGTACATACACACAAAGAAACAACTCCAATCAATGTGCAGTCAGAAAATGTACTTTCAAGATGATCAGCTAACGTACTTTCTTTTCTCAAAAGAAAATCCAAAGGGAGATAGGTTCAAGGGTAGGAGGCAGGGATGGGTGGGGCAAGGGGCTGTGGTGAGCTGAAAATGGAGACAACTGTACTTGCACAACAACAAAAAAATAAAAAATAAAAATGTCAATCTAAAATATGACAAAAAAAAGGAAGAGTAATGGAAAAAAGTTACCATTCCATCCTTCAAAACTATTATTATAGAGCAATGTCTTATTCTAAGCACCTCCTATTTTATCCAAATAATACTTGCTGATGAGAGAAATCATCCATTCCAGGTGTAACCCACATATTCTCAACCTAGCAGTATATGATCACTTCATTTACTTATATCTTGTCCACATTAGGGTTGAATATAAGTCTAATCATCAGCTATGAAATCTAAAGCACTGTCACAGAAAGCCAATTTCTACTATGCTTATTAAGGATTCAAAAGCTTGGAAACCAGCTTTCTATGAGCCTACACAGGAATTACAAGAAGGGTCTTCAATGCAGAAATTACTGGCCATACCATAATGTCTGAATTCAGTATATTGTCCATGAAGACGATTCTGGTTGAATCCTCTTTATGGAGAATATACTGAATTCACACAAATCCTTCCAAACTACCCCAAGTTGAATGTACCACACCAACAGTATAAAATGAATTCTGCCTAAGAACTTTGCTGTTATTGGTAACTTGGGCTATACTTTGAATAACTTGCTAGCTAGAGTATGAAAACTAAGAAGCTTCTCCCTTCACTGTGGCTTTTCCTGAGATGCAGTACAGTAGTCATTAACATCATTGTATTCAACAGCATCATCGTAACTAAGAGTGGGGTTTCTTAACATATATCACATGTGATACTGATATAAGTGGGCTATGGACCACAGTTTGAGAAACACTAACTGTAGGATTAAAGTTCATTTCCTTCAGACTGATAACTAAAGTCTTTCATAATCTGGTTTTATTCTACCTCAGACTTACTCTGTAGGAAGAACTACTCAATTTTGATCAACTGGATCTCATCACCACCATCTTAGTTTAGCGTAAGTACCAAGCTCTGGATCTGAATCTCCTAAAATTAATCCTTTATATCACAATTTTGGTAAGATCACTTAAAGGCCAGTTCATGGGATGTGGAAAATAAGTAACAGGTGTTTGCCTTAATTCAGACATCTGAATTAAAGAGATCCTAAGTGAGGTGTGGGAAGGAGCAGAGGGAAACAAGAAGCAGGTGGTACAGGGAAAATATCTTAGACTAACTGATCTCTACAAAGTTCACTTGAGTCCATTTATAGCAATTCATCTTTAAAAGAATTTTTAAATATTTAAAAGTAACCTGCCTTTATGTTATATTTAGCAAAATTTTAGTTAAATGTAACATAATTTTGTGATAATTTTAAATCAAGGAATAAAGCAGCAATAAGGTTTTTGTTGATTTTTCTGAAATTACTTCATGATAGTGTGAAATATAACATTAGTAAAATTACATTTAACACCTAAGAGACAGAAATAAATACCATCTAACAAATGTTTGAGGACTCTATCAGCTTTCTAAAGAATTTTTCTTAATCCTTTGCTATTCCAGGCTCTTTTTGAAGCATTATCCTATAACTCTTGCTAATTTTCTCTGCTTCAATTATAAACTGTCAAACCTGCATTTACCATGGCTTTAGATATGATTCAATATGTTCTCCAATATCATTTGCACCAACTTCATGAAATATGTATCTTTCTCAATTCTATTATTTACAGTCAATTTACATGGTATTCTTTAAGGTCTGAAATAGTCAATTGACAAACACATTCATTACACCTTTTAATTGCTAAGAAAATGGAAAAAAATTCCTGTGATGGCAAATGTAGGAAACTATGTTATATAAATCTGTGTGAAGCCTAATATTACATACGTATACTTCACTAGAAAATGTTTTTATGTAAGGCTTACTTTAATGCCCCATAGGACCTAGGTAGATTATAAATAATCTGGTAACCACCCTTATGGAAATCTAGAAAAGCAGTCAGCATTAAAAAACATCTTTCAGAAGATATCCAGAAAGCTTCACTAGACAGGCCATCAGAAAAATCAGGAATATTATTTTCTAACATATCTCTTCAGGCAAGGGAAACAAAAGAAAAAATAAACAAAGGGGACTATATCAAACTAAAAAGTTTTTGCACAGAAAAGAAAACCATCGACAAAATGAAAAGACAACCTACTGAATGGGAAAATATATTCACCAATGATACATCTAATAAGGGGTTAAAATCCTAAATTTATAAAGAACTCATAAAACTCAACACCAAAGAAAATGAACATTACAACTTAAAGTTGGGCAAAGGACCTCAACAAACACTTGTCCAAAGAAGATATACAGATTGCCAATATACTTATGAAAAGATGCTCAATGTCACTAATCACCAGAGAAATGCAAATTAAAACCACATTAAGATATCACTTCACATCTATCAGAATGGCTATCGTCAATAAGTCAACAAACAACAAGTGATGGCAAGATTGTGGAGAAATGGAATCCTCATGCACTGTTATTGGAAATACAGACTGGTGCAGCCACTGTGGAAAACAGAATGAAGGGTCCTTAAAAAATTAAAAATAAAAGAGCCATATGACCCAGAAATTCCACCACAGGGTATACATACAAAGAACCCAAAATGCTGATTCAAAAGAATATATGCACCCCTATGTTCACTGCAACATTATTTACAATAGCCAAGATACAAAAGCAATCCAATTGTTCATCTATAGACAAGTGGAAAAAGAAGTACATGTATACAATGAAATATC
Source organism: Micronycteris hirsuta (assembly GCA_004026765.1). Taxonomy (NCBI): domain Eukaryota; kingdom Metazoa; phylum Chordata; class Mammalia; order Chiroptera; family Phyllostomidae; genus Micronycteris; species Micronycteris hirsuta. The sequence continues at coordinate 18,632 of PVJI01019483.1, read as the reverse complement.
ACTTGGCCATAAAAACAAAAGAATGAAATCTTACCATTTCTGACAGCATGCATGGACCTAGAGGGTATTATGCTAAACAAAATAAGTCAGACAGAGATGAGAAGCTGGGACAGAAAGGACTCATGGCAAGGCTGTGGCTGGAGGACTAGGGTGGGCAAGGCGGCGGCAGGCAGACCTTTCAAGGAGGTGGCTGGTGGACCAAATGGTCCCACATTTGCATGCAAATAAACCAGGAGGGACAACTGGGGAGCAAGACAGACCACACAACCCAGGGTTTCAACATGGAGAAATAAAGCCTCAAAACCTTTGCCTTAAAAAACCTGTGGGGATTTTGGAGGCAGAAGAAACTCCCAGCCTCACAGAAGAGTTCAGTGGAGAGGCTCACAGGGTCCTAGTACATACACAAACCCACCCACCTGGGAATCAGCACCAGAAGGGCCCAATCTGCAGTGGGTAGTAGAGGAAGTGACTGAAAACTGGCAGAGAGCCAAACAAGCGGTACTGTTCCCTCTTGGACCCCTCTCCCACATCCAGCACCACAACGCAGTGACCTGGGTGGCTGGCCCTGGTGAATACCTAAGGCTCTGCCACTTATACATAACAGGCACTCTAAGACAAAAAACTATGGCCCAAATGAAAGAACAGATCAAAGCTCCAGAAAAAATATAACTGAGGGACGAAGAAGTAGCCAATCTATCAGATGCAGAGTTCAAAACACTGGTAATCAGGATGCTCACAGAAATGGTTGAGTATGGTCGCAAAATAGAGGAAAAAGGGAAAGATATGCAAAGTGAAATGAAGGAAAATGTACAGGGGACTAACAGTGACAGGAAGAAAACCAGGACTCAAATCAACGGTTTGGACCAGAAGGAAAAAATAAACATTCAACCAGAATAGAATGAAAAATCAAGAATTCAAAAAAAATGAGGAGAGGCTTAGGAAGCTCCGAGACAACTTTAAACATTCCAACATCTGAATCATAGGGGTTGCCAGAAGGAAAACAGGAAGAGCAAGAAATGGAAAACTTATTTGAACAAACATGAAGGAGAACTTCCCTAATATAGCAAAGGAAATAGACTTCCAGAAAGTCCAGGAAGTTCAGAGAGTCCAAAAAAATTTGGACCCAAGGAAGCACACGCCAAGGCACATTATAATTATATTACCAAGATTAAAGATAAGGAGACAATATTAAAAGCAGCAAGAGAAAAGGAGAGAGTTACGTACAAAGGAGTTCCCATAAGATTATCAGCTGATTTCTCCAAAGAAACCTTGAAGGCAAGAAGAGGCTGGAAAGAAGTATTCAAAGTCATGAAAGGCAAGGACCTACATCCAAGATTACTCTATCCAGCAAAGCTACCATTTAGAATGGAAGGGAAGATAAAGTGCTTTCTAGATAAGTTCAAGTTAAGGAGTTCATCATCACGAAGCCCTTGTTAGATGAAATGTTAAAGGGACTTATCTAAGGAAAAGATAAAAAATATAAGCAGTAAAATGACAACAAATTCACAACTATCAACAACCAAACCTAAAAGAACGAAAACAAATTAAGCAAACAACTAGAACAAGAAGAGATTCACAAAAATGGAGATCACATGGAGGGTTATCAGCAGGGAGGGATGGGAGATAATGGGGAGAAAGGTACAGGGAATAAGAAGCATAAATGGTAGGTACAAAATAGACAGGGGGAGGTTAAGAATAGTATGGGAAATGGAGAAGCCAAAGAACGTATATGTATGACCCATGGACATGAACTAGGGTGGGGGAATGCTGGCAGGAAAGGGTTACAGGGCAGAGGTAAATAAAAGGGAGAAAAAATAATGGTACAAATGTAATAACATAATAAAATATGTTTTAAAAAATAAAATATTTTTAAAAATCCACATAAAAATGGGTAGGAAAGGCTGAGACACACTCTCAACATAAACATCACCCCCAAAACAGTACCGTACAATTGGGAGAAAATTCCCCACTACTGCGGATCAAAGAATTTGGACTGTATATTTAGCACCCAACTTTTAAGGCTGCCACTCAAGATACAGGCACGCAAAATACCCAGCTCTGAAAGCCACTGTGGCTTGCATCTCCAAGATTCACAGGAGTGCAGGGGGGGAAAGCAACAATTCTTAACAGGCATGCACACAATAACCACAGCTTAACCCTCTAGGCTCAGTGCAAAGGGAACAGGCAAAACCATTCATCTCCTAGTCTTTCCCTCCAAGGTGTTTGACTGTATGCTTTATAAGCTGCTGCCTGGCAGTTCATCAACTTCTAACTTAGTACACATCTAGTATCTCAGTATAATCCTCCCAGAGCCTGGGGAGGCCAGTGGGTATTTTCCCTGACTTCTCCCTCTGGCTCATTCCAACAGCAAAACTAAATTGTCCAATTATCTCTGGAAGGAGCTTGGCCACACATCTAGCATTCCAATTTTTATGGCTGCCACCTGAAGAATATGCTCCAAAACCACCTAGCTCTGGTAATGAATGGGGCTTGCATTCACAAGTCTCACAAGAGTATAAAAAGAAAGCATCAGATTTTAAACAGATGCAGGAACACCCCCACACAGCTATACATCTGGCCTCCGCACAAATAATCAGGTAAAAACATTCATCTCTCAGTTTCTCCCTGTTAGATGCGTAATTATATGCTATCCCAGCTCCTGCCTGAAGATTTGGTTTCCAATCAGCCTGCATCTTTGCACAGCCTCAAATACTGGCAGCCACTAAGAACAAAGACAGTGCCTTGGACAATCACAAAGGTTTAAAAGAAAACCAGGGGCTAAGATGAGGTTCATCTCCTACGTAAGACCATTCTGTCAAGACTATGAGAGGAGATTGTTTTATCAAATGCACTGAAACTAATACAGATAATCAACAACAACAAAAAAGAAACAAAGAAAAATGATTTAATGTCTATAGAGACTTCAAAATAGTGGTCATAAAGATGTTCATGGAAATCATGAGAGCATTGCATGAACAGTCAGAATTTAAACAGAAAGAAAATATTAATTAAGTACCAAACAGAAATCATAGAACTGATGAATAAAATAATAAAATATTCAATAATGGGGTTCAGAGCAGATAGATAGAGTTGAATAAAGAACCAGCAAAATTAAAGGCAGGGCAGTGGAATTAATTCAATCAGAGGAGGAAAAACAAAAAGAACTGGAAAGAGTGAGGTAACATAACAGCACGGCAGATTGAGAAAATCTCATGATCTCTCCCCTTAAAGTTACAACTCACTCTGGGAGATGGGAGTGATATAGGTAGGAGCTGAGCCCACTTGCTCATGCACCCAACTGGTACACCTAGCCAACCTTCAGAAGAACAGAAGGAACAGTCAACAGAATCCAAGCTGATAGGAAGTTTAGAAGCCAAAGTGTGCAGAGGACACTTAAAACAGATGGAATAGAGATTTTGTAGGCTGACGGGAAGGTCCTGGGCCTTGCACTGGAGACCACAGCTGCCCTAGCAGCATTGGAGGAGATCCAGGTCAGTGATAACAACCTATCGGCTCCCTGCCCTCCCAAAGGGAGGAAGTCTCAGATTTGCACCAGGAGAGACCTGGATGCCTAAAGTCACTGGGAGGATAAAAAGACAGTAAGTGACACAAAGTCAGCGGTATATATCGGCCAGGGCAGTGGTCACCAGCTGGGATAGTACCAGAGAAGCTGGGGAGTTGGTTGACACCTGAAGCTGGAGAAGAGATGGGCTCCAAAGGTCGTAGCCCAGGTAGATTCTGGACTGCTCAGAGAGTTGGACTGTGTGGAAAGCCAGGTACTTGTTTGGAGTGGCAGGCAGCACCCAAGAGGGATTTTCTTAAAAGTGGAACTAGCCTCTGTGCAGGGACATCGTGCATGCAGTGACCTCATGCGGCGCAGAAGCCAGACCAGTGAAGAGGGAGGAGTCGGGGTGGGATTTGCTCCCACTCGGGGTGCCTCACTGATTGATCAAAAGGGGGCAGCAGGAGCTCAGAGAGGAAGCAGAGCTCAGAAAGACTTCCTACCATAGGAAAACTGAGCCGATGTGCAGGGACCTCGCACACAGTGACCAGGCCAACAAAGGTGGGGGAGGGGTGTGATTGCTTCCACTAAGTGCACATCACAGACTGACCAAAGGTTGCAAGACAAGGTAATTAGTGATGACCTGGAGAAAATGCGCAGAGTGGACAGTGTGGGCTACACAGTGCTCTGAGGAAGTGGGCTGAAAAATAGGCATGTGTGATTATTGTAGCCTATATAGAGAGCCCCCATCCTTGCAGAACTAAAGGAAAGGGGGGGGGGGGGGGAAGGAGCCCAGCCCCTCTCTGCCTGCAGGATCAAGGAAGACCTGTAAAATATGCTTGGCAGGTTAAAATCAGCAGGAGGCTTTTTTTATTTTTGTTTTTGCAAGAGTAAGACAATAAGAACTGGAACTGTGAGAAAACCAGAGATGATTAAGAAAGAAGTCAGAAGGTGAACACCAACAGCTGAGACAAATTTCACTTTGCTAACTTTCAAAACTTGCATGTTTTTTTAATTTCTCTTTCCATTTATTTAGTTGTTTCTTTTCATTGATTGATTTGCTTTTTTATTCTCCCTTTCATATAGCATTTTAATTTTTCTTTTTTCACTTCACTCGTATTCCAAATAACATACTACTCTTACTTTTACTTTTTATTCTTTTAATTAGATTACATATTTCTTATCATAGTACTGTTATTCCAAATCCCATACAGCACACTTCCCTGATCTTAATCCATTTTGCCATCTTCCTGAGCTTTATTACTGTTGTGGTTAACTTTATTTTCAGTCATTCTATGCCAAGTTTCTATCCCTTGCTCTCACTGTTTCTCCTCCATCTAACCTTATACAAGTGCTCTTTTTTCTTAAGACTGCTCACATTCTTTTTCCCTTCTAATAGGAGTCTTATTTCTTTTTCACCTTTTATAAACAATGGCTAGTTGGGTGAAATTTCATGGTTATTGCTGTACTTCTCTAAAGGAACTCCTATTGTTCACTACATGTTTGCACTTTAAATCCCATAGAATACAACCCCACTGTCTTACTCCATTTCACCTTTGCCCTGCCCCTGATCAGTTGAGTAAGGAATTTTATTTCATTGTTTTCTCTCTTAACCCCTTTTTTCCTTTCCTTTTTCCCTTTGTCATATCCTATATCAGCAAGCTCTCTTCACCTTTATTCACCTTAGTTCAATTGAGGTTGAGACTGCTGATGTAGTGGGGGGGGGGGGTTCTTTTTGCTGGCATAAGTTTGGTTGTCTGGTAATACTGCTTTGTTAACCAACACCTCCACAACAGCATACAAGACAAGGTTGGAGTTGTGAATATCTGTAAACCCGCTGGAGGGGAGAACCCACCAACAAAGGAGCCACCAACAGGGAAACCCCAAATACAAGAGAGCCCACACAAACAGAAGAAAGGGCAACCCTAGAGCATCCAGACAAGGAGATCAGAGGGACCATGCCACTGAGACCCAAAGAACCCCTACCACAGAAGTTCACCCTACAAAAACAGCTGGCAAAGCAGAGTATCTGGGAATCACAGAAACAAACAAAAAGAGTCATCTAAAATGGGGAGACAAAGAAAAAACTTGCAACCGAAAGGAATGGAAGATTCTCAGTAAAAGAGCTAAATGAAGTGGAGGCAAGCAAACTATCAGGTACAGAATTCAAAAGAATTGTTATAAGGATGCTCAAGGAACTTACTGCAAACAAAAAGGAACTGAGTAGGAACTACAACAGTATTAAAAAGGAAGTAGAAACTATAAACAAGAACCAGGAAGAAATGGAGAATATAATATCTGAAATAAAAAATACACTAGAATAATTAGAAGCAGGCTGGATGAAACAGAGGACCAAATTACTGAGCTGGAAGACAAGGTAGAAGGAAATACCCAGGAAAAAGACTCAAAAATATGACTATAGCTTAAGACAACTGCAGGACAACATGAAACACAACAACATTCGAATCATAGGAATAACAGAAGGAGAAGAAAAGGAATAAGGGATAGAAAACATGTTTGAAAACATTATGACAGTAAACTTTCCTAAACTGGAGTGGGGAAAGCCATGCAGGTTCAGGAAGCACAGAGGGTCCCAATCAAGATGAACCCAAAAACGCCTACTCTAAGACACAACATAGTTAAAATGCCAAACATTAAAGACAGGGAGAATCTTAAAGGCAACAAGGGAGAAACAGAAAGTAACATACAAGGGAAGTCCAATAAGTCTAGCAGCTGATTTCTCAGCAGAAACATTACAAGCCAGAAGAGAATGGCAAGGAATATTCCAAGTAATGAAAAGCAAAGGACTGCAACCAAGACTACTCTACCCAGCAAGGCTCTCAATGAAAATGGAAGGAAAATAAGGAGTTTCCCAGACAAAAGAAGGCTAAAAAGAACTCACCTCTACCAAGCAGCACTGCAAGAGATGCTACAGGAACTGCTTTAAGAAGAGGAAGTAAAACAGTTAGAGAGAAACACAGGTACAAAAGGGAAATATGAATAAATATCTGTCAATAATAACTTCAAACATAAAGGGATTAATGTCAAAACAAATGCCACAAAAAAGAGACACAGAAGGGCAATTCATAACACTCAAGGGAAGAATCCATCAAGAACACATTATAAACTTATATGCACCCAACATAAGAGCACTCAAACATATAAGTAAAATATCGAAGGACTTCTAGAAAGATAAAGATAGCAACATACTTATATTACGTGATTTTAACACCCAACTGTCAACAATGGATACATTTTTTTAAATATATTTTATTGATTATGCTATTACAGTTGTCCCATTTTCTCCCCTTTCTTCCCCTCCAACCCCATCCCCCCATTCCATGCCCTTTAGTTTTTGTTCATAGGTCATACACATAAATTCTTTGTCTTCTACATTTCCTATACTATTCTTAACCCCCCTCTGTCTGTTTTCTACCTACCACTTATGCTACTTATTCTCGGCACCTTTTCCCCCTCTCTCCCTCTACCACTCCCCTGTTGATATCCCTCCATGCCTTATATAAATCCCTTTAACATTTCATATAATAAAGGCTGGGTGTTGATAAACTCCTTGAACTTGACCTTATCTGAGAAGCACTTTATCTGCCCTTCCATTCTAAATGATAGCTTTGCTGGATAGAGTATTATTGGATGTAGGTCCTTGCCTTTTATGACTTGGAATACTTCTCTCCAGCCCCTTCTTGCCTGAAAAATCTCTTTTAAGAAATCAGCTGACAGTCTTATGGGAATTCCTTTGTAAGTAACTGTCTCCTTTTCTCTTGCTTCTTCTAAGATTCTCTCCTTATTTTTAATCTTGGGTAATGTAATTATGATGTGCCTTGGTGTGTTCCTCTTTGGGTCCAACTTCTTTGGGATTCTCTGAGCTTCCTGGACTTCCTGAAAGTCTATTTCCTTCACCATCTTGGGGAAGTTCTCCTTCATTATTTGTTCAAATAAGTTTTCAATCCCTTGGTCTTTCTCTTCTCCTTCTGGCACCCCTATGACTCAGATGTTGGGACGTTTAAAGATGTCCTAGAGGTTCCTAAGCCTCTCCTCAGTTTTTTGAGTTCTTGTTTCTTCATTCTTTTCTGGTCGGATGTTTTTTTCTTTCTGCTGGTCCATTCCATTGATTTGAGTCCCAGTTTCCTTCTCGCCCCTTCTCATTTGTTCAAGTAATTGCGACAACTGCAACAATCTTTCTTTGAATCCTGTGAGCAACCTGATTACCAGTGCTTTGAACTGTGTATCTGATAGGCTGGCTCTCTCTTCGTCACTTAGTTGAATTTTTTCTGGATCTTTGATGTGTTCTTTCATGTGGGCCATTTTTTTTCCCTTGGTGCGCCTCTTACTTTAAGGGGTGGAGCCTTAGGTGTTCACCAGAGCGGGGTAACCCACGTAGTTGTGTTGTGATGCTGTCTATGGGATCGGGGCCTGAAAGAACAACGGCGTTTGCTCTGTTCTCCGCACTTTCCCAGTTACCCACAAGCAAGTTGGGTCCTTCTTTGCTGGCTCCATGGTGAGTGGGCGGGCCTGCACAGTTCCAAGTCCCTGTGGGTCTCCCCAACAAACTGTCCTGTGAGGCCGGGAGTTTCTCCCACTGCCACCTCAACCCCCACAGGTGTATTCAATTGTTGGTTTGAGGCTTTATTCCCCTGCGTTGGTGGGCTGAGCAGTCTGTTCCACTCCCCAGCTTTCCCTCCCAGTTTATCTGCGCGAGAATGAGGGACCGCCCAGTCCACCAGTCTCAGCCCCGGTTTTGCCAAGTGTGCCTGCTGCGTTTTGGTCAGGCGTGCCCGCCACGGGCCTCTCCGGGCAGCTGGAGCGTTGCCGGTACCGCTCCACAAACCACGTCTTGCCGAGTGCTCTCCACACGGCTCCACCCCGCTTACCCATCTGGATGAACGTGTCTTCTTTAACTCCTTGGTTGTCGGACTTCCACTCAGTTCAGTTTTCTGTCAGATCTGGCTGTTTTTGTTTTTTAAATTGTTGTTTTTCCTCTTTTGGTTGTGCGAGGAGGCACAGTGTGTCTACCTATGCTTCCATCTTGGCCGGAAATCCAACAATGGATAAATCTTCCAAACAAAATATCAAAAAGGATATTGAAGCATTGAACAACACCCTAGATCAAATGGACTTAACTGATACATATATATACCTTTCATCCCAAAGAAGTAAAATACACATTCTTTTCAAATGCACATGGTACATTTTCAAAGATAGACCATGTGATAGGACACAAACAAGCCTCAAGAAATTCAAGAAAATTGAAACCATACCAAGCATATATTTGGACCAGAAGGACCAGAACCTAGAAACCAACCTCAGGGAAAAAACACAAAAATATTCAAACTCATAGAGACTATATAGCATGCTATTAAACAATGAATGGGTGAATAATGAAATCAAAGAAGAAACCACAACGTTTCTGGAAACAAATGAAAATGAACCACAATAGTCCGAAACTTATGGGACACAGCGAAGACAGTCCTGAGATGGGAATTCATAGCGATACAGGCCTACCTAAAAAAGATACAAACATTTCAAGTAAACTACCTAACTCTACATCTACAAAAACTGGAGGAACAACAACAAAGCTCAGAGCAAGTTGAAGGAAGGAAATAACCAAGACCAGAGCAGAATTAAATGACATAGAGACCAAAAGAACAACTCAAAGTATCAATAAATTCAGGAGCTGGTTCTTTGAAAAGATAAACAAAATTGACTTATCAAAAAAAAAAAAAAACACATCAAAAAAAAAAAAAGAGAGAGAGAGGACCCAAGTAAATGTAAGAGGAGAGATTACAACTGATACCACAGAAATACAAAGGATTGTAAGAAATTATTACAAACTATATGCAAAGAAATTTGAAAACCTGGGTGAAATAGACAAAGTTCTAGACAAATATAATTGTTCCAAAACTGAATCAAGAAAAAGCATAAAGCCTGAATGGACCAATAACAGCCAGTGAAATTGAAGCAGTAATCAAAAAACTCCCATCACACAAAAGCTCTGGACTGGATGGTTTCACAGAAGAATTTTACAAAATATTTAAGGAAGAGCTAACCCCTATCCTTCTCAGACTATTCAAAAAAAATCCAAGAAAAGGGAAAACTCACAAACTCTTTTTATGAAGCCAGCATCATCTAATCCCAAAGCCAGATAAAGACACAACTGAAAAAGAAAACTACAGGCCAATATTGCTGATGGACATAGACACTAAAATATTAAACAAAATATAAGCAAACCACATCCAACAACACAAAAAAGATCATACACCATGATCAAGTGGGATTTATCCCAGGGATGCAAGGATGGTACAATATTCACAAATCAATAAATGTAATACATCAGATAAAATAAAAGAAAGACAAAAATCACATGATCATGTCAACAGATGCTGAAAAAGTATTTGATAAGGTATGGCACCCATTTGTGACAAAAACACTCAGCGAAGTGGAAGTAGAGGGAGCATTCCTCAACATAATAAAGGCTATATAAGAGAAACCTACAACCAACATCATACTCAGCAGGCAAAAACTAAAACCTTCCCCACTACACTCAGGAACAAGACAAAGATGTCCACTGTCACCACTTCTATTCAACATAGTATTCGAAGTCCTAGTGTCAGCATTCAGACAAGAAAAAGAAATAAAAGGCATCCAAATTGGAAAGGAGGAAGTCAAACTGTCACTGTTTGCAGATGACATGATAGTGTACACAGAAAACCATATAGAGTCCACCAAAAAGCTACTTGACCTAATAAGTGAATGGCAAAACAGTGGGATACAATGTCTATATTCAGAAATTGAAGGCATTTTTGCACATCAACAATGAAATATCAGAAACAGAAATCAGGAAAAAAATCCCATTTGATATAGCAAGAAAAATAAAGTACCTATGAATAAACCTAACCAAGGAGGTAAAAGACCTGTACTCAGAAAACTACACAACACTGAAGAAATTAAGGAAGACACAAATAAATGGAAGCATATACTGTGTTCATGAATTGGAAGAATTAACATCATCAAAATGTCCATACTACCCAAAGCAATTTATACATTCAATACAATCCCTATTAAAATACCAATGACATATTTCACAGATATAAAACAAACATTTCAAAAATTTTTATGGAACCATAAACAACCCCAATAGCTTCAGCAATTTTTGAGAAAGAAGAATGAAGTAGGAAGGATCACAATACCTGATATCAAACTATATTACAAGGTTACTATAATCAAAACAGTCTGCTACTGGCATATTAACAGACACGTAGATCAATGGAACAGAAGAGGGAGCCCAGAAATAAACCCATGTCTCTATGGTCAATTAATATTCAACAAAGGGGGAAGAAGCATAAAATGGAATCAAAATAGCCTCTTCAACAAAATGATATTGGGAGATCTGGACAGCTACATGCAAAAAACTGAAACTAGACCACCAACTTACACCACACACAAAAATAAATTCAAGGTGGATAAAAACTTAACTATAAGTCATGATACTATAAAAATCCTAGAGTAAAACATAGGCAGGAAAATCTCAGATAATCCATGCAGCAATATTTTCACCAATATGTTCTCTAGAGCAAGGGACATAAGGGAAAAAATAAACATATGGGACTTCACCAAAATAAAAAACTTCTGCATGGCTAAAGAAAACATCAGCAAAATGAAAAGGGAACCAACCATATGGGAAATTATATTTGCCAATGATACATGAGACAAAGATCAAATGATACATTTGATCTGTACAATATATAAAGAACTCATAGGACTAGATACCAGGGATCTGTACAATATATAAAGAACTCATAGGACTAGATACCAGGGAGACTAACAATGCAATTGAAGAAAATGGCCAAAGGACCTGAACAGACACTTCTCCAAGGAGGACAGAGGGCCCAGAGACATATGAAAGGATGCTCAGCATCACCAGCCATCAGAGAGATGCAAATTAAAACCACAATGAGATACCACTTCACACTGGTCTGAATGGCCATCATAAACAAATCAACAAAAGAAAAAAGCAAGCAAAATATAACCAGAGACATTGAAACTAAGAACTATCTAACAATAGCCAGAGGGGAGGGTGGAGAGGACTGTTGGGAGAAGGGTTTTCAGGAACTACTATAGAGGACACATAGAGAAAACCAAAGGAGAGGGTGGAAGCAAGGGAGGGAAGTGGGTTTGGATGAGGTGGGGGCAGGGGAGGGGAGAAAATACAGACCACTGTAACTGAACAACAATAAAGTAATTAAAAAAACAACAACAACAAATCAACAACCAACAAGTGCTGGAGAGGTTATGGAGAAAAGGGAACCCTAGTGCACTGTTGGTGGAAATGCAGACTGGCGCAGTCACTGTGGAAAACAGAATGGAACTTCCTCAGAAAACTGAAAATGGAATTGCCTTTTGACCTGGCAATTCCACTGCTGAGATTATATCCTAAGAATCCTGAAACACCAATTCGAAAGAACCTATGCGCCCCAATGTTCATAGCTATGGAATTTACAATAGCCAAGTGCTGGAAACAGCCTAAGTGCCCATCAGTAAAAGAGTGGATCAAAAAACTCTGGTACATTTACACAATTGAGCAAGCAAAAATATAACCACAGACCTTGAAATAAAAAACACACTGACAGTAACCAGAGGGGAGGGTGATAACGGGGAAAAGGAGGGGAAGGGTTGTCAAGGAACATGTATAAAGGACCAATGGACAAAGCCAAAGGGGGGTAGGATGAGGATAGGAGGTTGGTGTGGGTGGGTGGGAGAGAGTTGTGGGGAGAAAATGTACTTAAACGATAAAAAATAAAAAAATAAAGTTACAACTCAGACTACTATAATTCAACAAAGGATTCCCTGTGCCACACACAAACACCTCTGGGAGATTTGTGCGTTGAGATATCTGAAGGCGAGGCGAATCAGGGCAAACAGGGGAAGTGGGATGGGACAGGACAGAGATGCGAGCTGCAGAGGAGCTGAGTAAGACACTTTTCCTGAGAAGACATAGAGATGACCAACAGATATATGAAAAGATGCTCAACTTCACTAGCTATAAGGGAAATGCAAATCAAAACCACAATGAGGTAACACCTCACATCTGTTGGAATGGCTACTATTAATGAGACAAGAAATAAAAGGCATTAGAGAGGATGTAGAGAAAAGAGAACCCTCATACACTATTGGTGGGAATGTAAACTGGTGCAACCTCTATGGAAAACAGTATGAATGTTTCTTTAAAAATTAAGACTAGAGCTAACATATGACCCTGTAATCCCTCTTCTGAGCATCTACCTGAAAAGTTTGAAAACATATCTCTATGTTCACTGCAGCATTATTCACAATAGCTTAGACATGGAAGAAAACTAAATGACTTCCAATCAATAATTGGATAAAGAAGATATGGTACATATGCACAATGGAATACTACTAGGCCATAATACACGATGAAATATTGCCATTTGCCACAACATGGATGGATCCTGAGAGTAACATGCTAAGTGAAATAAGTGAGATAGAAAAAGACAAGAACCATGTGATTTCACTCATATGTGGGATACAAAAGAGAATGCAACGAATGAACAAACAAAACAAACAAACTCATAGACACAGACAATAGTAGAGTGGTTATCAAAGAAAAGTGGGGTTGGCAGAGAATTATGAGGGTAAAGGAGGTCAAATACATGGTGACAGAAAAAGACTAAACTTTGGGACCTAAGCACAAAATGCAATATACAGATGACACATTAGAATTGTATTATAGAATTGAAACATATGCTATTAAGCAATGTTACCAGAATAGATATAGTTAAACAAAAAAAGGGGAGGAAGTATGAAGACAACTTAAGGAATTTATGAGAAACCATTAAACAGACAAATATACACATGCAGGATCCCAGAAAGATGAAAGGGGCAGAAAGTTTATTAAAGAAATAATGGCTGAAAATGTCCCTAACCTAGGGAAAGTAGCAGACATCCATATCCATGAAGCCCAAAGAGTACCAAGTAAGATAAATTTCAAGAGACTGACACTGAGATGCATTATGATTAAGTTGTCAATATCAAAGACAAAGAATCTTAAAAGCAGCCAAAGAAAACCAACTTGTTATTTACTAGGAAACCTCCATTAGACTATCAGTGAATTTTTCCAGCAGAAACCTTGCAGTCTAGATGGCAATAGATTAATACAATCAAAATACTGAAAGAAAAATCATCCAAACAAGAGTATTCTACCCAGCAAAGATATCACTGAAGATTGAAAGAGAGAGATGTTTCCAGACAAACAACAGCTAAAGGAATTCATCACCACTAAAATAACTTTATAGAAAACATTAAGGGAGTTCTTCACTAAAATAAATACGCAACTAGTCATGTGAAAACTTATTAAAGTATAAAATAATTGGCAAAAGGAAACATATTCAGAATTAAAAGTTTGTGGGTTCAATCCCTAGTCCGTGTGTGGGAGACAACCAATCAATGTTTCTCTCTCACATGTATCACTCTCTCTCTCTCTCTCTCTCTCCTTCATCCTCTCCCCCTCCCTCTCTCCCTTCCTCCCTGTTGTGGTGTTGGTCAAACTGTTCCAACCTTTGGGCATTAGGAACTCCTTCCCATTGGCTCTTATATCATTTTAATCAGCTCCTATCCCACCACAAGAATTCTCAGGCTCATGTGTATTTTCTCCAGCCCTGGAATGTATCACTTCTCCATGAAGCCCTGGTTCCTTTTACTGGAAAATGATATTTAAAAACCAAGACCTGTATGTAGGCTCACTACTATGGAGGTATCATTGTTCTTAGGCCCTGTCAGTGAACAGAGTTAAGATGCTAAGATTATATATATCATATATATATATATATATATATATATATATATATATATATATATACACACACACACACACACACACATATATGAATGATTGTATACACACGCACACAAATTCATGAATACGTACACCTATAGTTATTTCTACATCTTTCTATATATGTACACACATATAGGTATAGAGATAGATAATATTATAGATAGGTGTAACCATAAGTTCATACTGATAACTCTGATTCCAATTCATTGCAAGGTTCATTATAGTCTTCCCCTGATTTTTTATTTCCTTCTCTGACAGTGAGAAACCTGGCTCTCATTATCTATAGTATACTTACTTATTTGTTCAAATCTAATATTCACATAAAGCAGTTAGCAAATTACTAACCCATACCACTGAAAGACCATACTTTATAAACAGGATACAGTATTTGTATAGTCAAGTCAAAATACTGTTTGCCAAAGTTACTTAGATTAGTTCTTTTGGTTCCCATCCCTTAATGGCTATATTATTCATTTGTGATACAGTAGGTACATTTGTTATCATTTGTATTCATTTCAGATAATCCTGTCCTGCTTGATTTCAATGATTTCATTTGTTTAATATGTAAAATATTACTATGATTCTAAGAGTCAAAGTAATATAAAACAAAAAGTATTCCCTACTCATCCTTACTATTCTGTTCTTATTCTCCTCTTTTATATACCCCTTCTACCCACTTGAGTGAGATAACTGCTTTTTTCAGATTGTGGTTTATCACTCCTATATTTCTTTTGAACGAATATGTTTACTTTATGTCCTTTTTGTTATATTAAAAGTAGCACCCTCTAGATGCTCTTTTGCATTTTTTAAAATTTCCTAACATAGATATCTTCCTTACTTTTAACAGCTGCATAATACTCATTGGGTAAATAAAGAATATACCACAATATTCAACCACTCTCATATGTATGGACATTGATGTGATTTCCAATATTTTTCAATTACAGATAATGCTGCAGTAAGTAACATCATACATATTCATTTTCTTGTTTTTGGAGGTATATCATCATGATAGGTTCTAAGAGTGGAATTATTAGGTCAATATATAAATATGTACTTTTGTTATGTATTACACAATTTCCTTTCAATGACTATGTCACTTTTAATTCCTACTAGAAAATGTATAAGAATGTCTCCCTTCAGTCTCACTGATAGAATTTGTCATTTAAATTTTGTTGTTGTTGTTGTTTTGTTCCGACCAATGTAGCTCAATTATTATGGAGTCATACCACAAAGCAAAATGTCACCAGTTCAATTCCTAGTCAGGGCACATGCCTGGGTTGTGGGTTCGGTCCCTGGTCAAGATGCGTTCAAAAGGCAGCCAATTGATGTTTCTCTCTCATATCGATGTTTCTCTCCCTCTTTCTCCCTCCCTTTCCCACTCTCTAAAAATAAATAAATATCTTTTAAAAAACATTGCCATTCCAAAAATTGACAAATTGTATTTTAGTGTTGTTTTAGTTTACATTTCTCTAATTATGAGTCAATTTGAAGATTTTTTCATATGTTTATTATATATTCATATATTTGTCTTTTGTGAATTTTTCTGTAGGGTGGTTGGTCTTTTCCCCTCCATTTTTAATAGTTCTTTGTGTATTTAGGGATATTGCTTTTTGTCTGTATATATGTTGTAAATATTTTCTTGCACTTTGGCATTTGTCCTTCAACTTTGTTGTATTTTGGGCCATACACTATTTAAAAATTTTTTTGTTGTTGTCAAATTTATCAACTCTTCTCTATTGCTTCTGGATTTTGAGTCAGAGTTTGAAAGGCTTTCCCTACACCAAATTTAAAAAAGAATACACTTATACTTTCTTCTACTGCTTGTATGGCTTCATTTTTTAACATTTAGATCTCAAATCCATTATTTTAAGGTATAATGTAAGATATGATATAAAATAACTTTTTCCAAATGGCCACCCAATGTTTGCAGAATCATTATTAAGATGTCTATCTTTATTACAGTCATTTAAGATACTCTAACATATGCTAAATTTCCGTATGTATTTAGATTTATTTCTGGACATTTTCTCACATTCCATTGCTCTATTTATGCACAAGTATTACAATGTTTAAATTATAGAGGTTATCTAGTATTCAATTATGTTTTGATGTCTGCTAGGGCTAGTCCCACATGTAGTTTTTTCTTTTCAGTATTTTTCTAGCTATTGTTACATGCTTGTTTTCTTTATGAACATCAGAATCAACTTACCTAATTCTATAAAATGCATTGTTGGTACTTGTGTTGGCATTTTTTTAAGTTTGTACACTAATATGGAGAAAATTGGCATTTTCATAATGTTCAGTGTCTATATAAGAACAGGGGAAGTCATTCTGTTTGTTCTAACTCTAATCATGTGTTTCAGGAATGTTTAATTTTTTTCTAGTATGGGTTTTGCACATCTCTCAACAAATTTATTCTTTTTTTTAAATATTTTTTATTGTTGTTCAAGTACAATTGTCTCCACTTTCCCCCCACCACTCCCCCCTCTCTCCAGGCATCCCCACTTCCCACGCTCATCCTACTCCACTTTGGCTTTGTCCATGTGGCCTTTATACATGTTCCTTGACAACCCTTCCCCCTTCCCCCACCATTAGCCTCTCCCACCTCCCCTCTGGTTACTGTCAGTTTGTTCTTAATGTCAATATCTCTGGTTGTATTTTGCTTGCTTGTTTGTTTTGTTAATTAAGTTCCACTTATAGATGAGAGCATATGGTATTTGTCTTTCACCACCTGGCTTACTAAGGACTTAGTCTTTGTTGCTATTGAAATCATTATCTCTTTAAGCTACTAAGTTTGGGGGTAGTTTCTTACACTACAGATAATCAAAACATTCGAATTATCAAAAATCCACTATCATCACAGGAAAATAAACCCAGATATATGACTATATTTCTTTGAGGATAAAGGGAATAAATAATAAATGGGAATTGTTTAAAATTCCTTAGTGCAATGAAATCAAAGAGTATAACATTTCTCTTTATATTCATAGGCATTTTTTTAGGCTAATAAAGTGATTTATTCACACCAAATTTACATATGATCACTGCCATTTATTCAGAACAATATAGTAAAATGCTCTAATCACTATTTCTGTTTTATTTTCAGTCTTATTTGTACAAATTATACTGTACTTTCATTTCTGACAGAGTACACATTCTTCTTGGACATTGTGGTATTCCATATGCTGTATTCTCATTTGGTTGGTTGATTGCTTGGGAGAATCTTCTCTTTCTTTCTTTCTTCAATATAACAGTTTTTTTTTTAATTAAGAAAATTAAACAGTACATTACTTTTAAAGTTTAATAGGGTGTAAAGTTTAAACTCAATGATATAGAAACAACATTAACTGCCAGTTAATTTTTTCAAAGCATTTGAGTCAAGAAAAGGGAAAATATCACAGAAAGG
This sequence comes from Micronycteris hirsuta, assembly GCA_004026765.1. NCBI lineage: Eukaryota > Metazoa > Chordata > Mammalia > Chiroptera > Phyllostomidae > Micronycteris > Micronycteris hirsuta. The sequence goes on along the minus strand of PVJI01019483.1, from coordinate 851 downwards.
AAACTTCAAATGACAGTTTTTCATTTGATATTACAATAGTAAAGTTATAAATAAAGCGTTAGGAAAGTACTCATATATTAATTCTAATACTGCCAGATATTGGCGACTCCAGGGAGCACATTCCATTTTATATATCTGCAGAAGTTATCAGTTAAGGTCACAACCTTAACTGTACATATTATCATTTAAAACTATATAGTGGAAAGTCACACACATTTAGTTTAAACACTTTTACCATCTGTCACATGTGTTTTATGCATTTTAATTATTTTGGAGACTTACAGAAGCTCTACTTTTTAAGAAATGCTTTCTGTCACTACAGGCACTCTCGCAATCCTATGATTAATAGCAAGCTCTCAGACAAACATCTTTAATAAACCAGACAGAAAAACAGATTCAAGTTTGATTCATTCTAGATTCCATATTTTAGGAATTGGTATTATGAAATCCAAGATCAAACCTAAGCTTTCAAATATAGTTTAACAACTGTTAAAAATATTTATAGGAGACATATATGCAGATTCTCTATTGATCCTAGAAATATATTTACATTTGTTTGGAGTTTAATGTTAATAAATAATTCATTAAAAATTAGGGCAATAGGATAAAACCTCATTTTCCCATAAATCATTAAGTTGGCATCCCCACCCAGCAAATGCCCAAACCCTAAGATACATCTAACCAATGTCTCAAAGGTAATATCATAAAGTTTACAAACAAAATTCAGAGTTTTAAAAATTCTCACCCAATATCTGTTTTTCCTATATTTTAGGCACAATTTGAACAAATTGTTATACATTTTTCCAGCAGATATTAATTAGAAAAATAAAACTCAAAGAGAAGTCTTTTAC
>PVJI01019482.1:0-30864 GCA_004026765.1 Micronycteris hirsuta | reverse complement strand
TCTCCTTCCTGGACATCTGCTACACAACCTCCTCAGTTCCCCTCATCCTTGACTGCTTCCTGACCCCCAGGAAAACCATCCCCTTCTCAGCCTGTGCCGTGCAGATGTTCCTCTCCTTTGCCATGGGAGCCACAGAGTGTGTGCTTCTGGGCATGATGGCGTTTGATCGCTACGTGGCCATCTGCAACCCCCTGAGGTATCCCATGGTCATGAGCAAGGCTGCCTATGTGCCCATGGCTGCCAGCTCCTGGGTAGCTGGAAGCTGCACCGCCACAGTGCAGACATCCCTAGCAATGCGACTGCCCTTCTGTGGGGACAACATCATCAACCACTTCACCTGTGAGATTCTGGCTGTCCTGAAATTGGCCTGTGCTGACATCTCCATCAATGTGATCAGCATGACAGTGGCCAATGTGATCTTCCTGGGGGTCCCCGTTCTGTTCATTTCTTTCTCCTACGTGTTTATCGTGGCTACCATCCTGAGGATCCCCTCGGCCGAGGGGAGGAAAAAGGCCTTCTCCACCTGCTCTGCCCACCTCACAGTAGTGGTCGTCTTCTATGGGACCATCCTGTTCATGTATGGGAAGCCCAAGTCCAAGGACCCACTGGGAGCAGACAAACAGGACCTTTCAGACAAACTCATTTCCCTGTTCTATGGGGTGGTGACCCCCATGCTCAACCCCATCATCTACAGCCTGAGGAACAAGGACGTGAAGGCTGCCATGAGAAACTTAATATCTCGCAAACATTTTGTCCAGTGATGTTGGAAAAGTTCTGATGGTTCTTTCCCTGGTTGCTCTCACCTGAGAATCTCAGAGGATAAGATGCAGGGCCAGCTGCCTCAGAGGTTACATAGGTAAATCTAATTCCACAGGGTGGCTATTTGTAAAAAGAACACTTTAAAAAAAATTTTTTTTTAAGATTTTATTTATTTTTAGACCGGAAGGGAGAGAGAGAGGAGAGAAACATCAACGTGTGGCTGCCTCCCGCATGGCCCCCACCAGGGACCTGGCCTGCAAGCCTGGCATGTCCCCTGACTGGGAATCGAACCAGCGACCCTTTGATTCGCAGCCCGTGCTCAATCCACTGAGCTACACCACCAGCCAGGGCAGAAAACATTTTATGGGCCTTTTTCACCTCATCCTATAAGCAATTTCTTAAAAGTATATTCCGGTTGGTAAAGCCTTATAGCTCTATCTCTGCGATGTATAGTGAACAAATTGATGTCAACGAAAAGTAACACTTCAAGTTTTATTGTTTAACTTATAAAAAGCTCTGGTCTGAAGGTCTGTAACTCAATGGCTCCTTGCTTGCTTTCTTTGAATATATTGAATGGGTCCTTACGTTTATGCTTGTGTTCCACTCTTCCTATTCAATATTAAATGGTACTAATATTTTTATTTATGTGCTCATTGTTTTTTTTCTCTTTATTAACTCTTAAAACTGTTTCCCGAATTGTTTCCTCCCTACGTCTCCATAATTAACCCCTTCCCCTTCTCTTTAATCACGGTCCCCACATTCAAACTCTTGGAGCAGGGAGGGTAGTGAGGAAGATGTGGCCAAACAGATGCAAGACTCAGAGATTCAGGCTTCTTGTCCTTTCCCTTTCTAAAAATGTTTCCCGTCTCTGGGCTCTGTGCCTAGATAGCACTGGCCTCCTACGGGTCATCAGAGTAACGTGGGAGCCAATGTGTGTCAAGGAGGATCCGATGAATTCCATGAACCACCTGACCTTGTTTGACCCAGCATGCAGCCAAGTGGCAACCACCACTTGCTTTCTCTCTAAGAATCCCCAAAGCCACGCAGGTCAGAGGGAGATGGAAGTGATGCTCACCAGACATGTAAGAATCACCCGCGTAATCGGTGAGGACTTCCAGGCCAACTAATCAATACTAATCGATCTAGGAGTCCAGGGAAAAGAATGAGCAGAATGGAAGACTTCTGATAGTTGATAAAAACTTGTAATTCAATAGAGAGTAAACAAACTAACAACCAAGACAAACGGTCTTTGCTGAAAAAGAGTTACTGCAGGAAGATGATGTAAATGTTAAAGAAAACTCTTATTAGTATTCTCAGTGAAATTCATGAGGCTGTTGAATCAGGAAAACACGCACATTCTATTAAAAAAAGAGGCTAGGAGACTGGAGATAAGAATATTTTCTTAGGTTAGAAAAACTATATTATTAATCAAATAAATTGCAGTAAAAATATTTACAAGGAGATAGGACAATGCTTTAAAATGAACTTTAAAACAAAAAATAACTTCACTTGCTCTCCTAGACTCAGAGAAAAAAGATAGAGATTTAAGTTATTAAGAAAAGATGAAAGGCATGAAAGATAGACCAGGGGTGGGGGATCCATTATAGAATTCACGGGGAGAAGACAAAGCAGATGAAAGACAAATAATGAAGAGGAAAAAATGCATTTCACTGAACAGATGTTGTACATATTTTGCTCATAAAAGGTTTATCAATCAGCAGGCAAAAATTTTGGCCAGAGACGTACCTATGTAAATCCGAGAATAAGTACTGATATACACCAAAACATTCCATAGACTCTCCTGCAGAAGAAAAGCAGGTTCCCTAACAGGGAGTGAGAACCTGGGGGGCACTGGCCTCCTGCCCTGCAGCCCTGAACGTGAAAATCAGCGGAACGAGGCCTACGGAGTTCTGAGGGGAATGGGCTGTGTGGCCGCAATTCCGCACACAGCTGACCACTGACAGATTCAAGGGTTAGAAAGACACTCAGTCTCAGGTGAAAACACAGAAACAACACACCCTTATAATCTTTCTAGAAAAGAAACTTTATTTAGAAAGTTCTCCCAATAAACACTTAAAAAGAATCACTGAAAGTATGTGATAGACATTGTATGTAAAAACAGTGGAGAAAGATGAAACGCACACGGCCAATAAACTCTAATTAACTCTCGACACCAACATTGCAAAGATTACTATATGGCAGAATTATCAGAAAACACACAGAAGTGAACGGTGACAACAGAGCAATGGTATGATTCAAGCTACACCTCCAGATGATGTCATCAAGTAGGGAGGTTGGATGCCTTAGGCTGACTCAGTGTTCAAAGTTCAGTCAATGCAGCCTACCATAATAATAGGCTAAATAAGAAAAACCACACGATTATATCAAGGGAGGCAGGAAAAGCATTTGAAAAAACAACACCCTCTCATGACAAACCTTTTCAGCACTAAACTGGAAGTCCCAGCGCGATGAGGCAAGAAGAAAGACAAGGCTAACATTTTTTATTTTTTTATTTTTTATATATTTTATTGATTATGCTATTACAGTTGCCCCATTTCCCCCTCTTTCTTCCCCTCCACCTCCACCCCCCACTCCCCGCCCTTTAGTTTTTGTCCATAGGTCATACACATCAGTTCTTTGCCTTCTAAACTTCCTATACTATTCTTAACCTGCCCCTGTCTGTTTTCTACCTACCATTTATGCTACTCATTCTCTGTACCTTTTCCTCCTCTCTCCCCTTCCCACTCCCCTGTTGATATCCCTCCATGCCTTATATAAATCCCTTTAACATTTCATATAATAAAGGCTGGGTGATGATGAACTCCTTGAACTTGACCTTATCTGAGAAGCACTTTATCTGCCCTTCCATTCTAAATGATAGCTTTGCTGGATAGAGTATTCTTGGATGTAGGTCCTTGCCTTTCCTGACTTGGAATACTTCTCTCCAGCCCCTTCTTGCCTGCAAAGTCTCTTTTGAGAAATCAGCTGACAGTCTTGTGGAAATTCCTTTGTAGGTAACTGTCTCCTTTTCTCTTGCTACTTCTAAGATCCTCTCCTTATTTTTAATCTTGGGTAATGTAATTATGATGTGTCTTGGTGTGTTCCTCTTTGGATCCAACTTCTTTGGGACTCTCTGAGCTTCCTGGACTTCCTGAAAATCTATTTCCTTCACCAGCTTGGGGAAGTTCTCCTTCATTATTTGTTCAAATAAGTTTTCAATCCCTTGGTCTTCCTCTTCTCCTTCTGGCACCCCTATTACTCAGTTGTTGGGATGTTTAAAAATGTCCTGGAGGTTCTTAAGCCTCACCTCAGTTTTTTGAATTCTTGTTTCTTCATTCTTTTCTAGTTGGATGTTTTTTTTCTTTCTGCTGGTCCACTCCGTTTATTTGAGTCCCAGTTTCCTTCTCATCCCTTCTCATTTGTTCAAGTAATTGTGACAATTTTTCTTCGAATCCTGTGAGCATCCTGATTACCAGTGCTTTGAACTGTGCATCTGATAGGTTGGCTATCTCTTCATCACTTAGTTGTATTTTTTCTGGAGCTTTGATGTGTTCTTTCATTTGGGCCATCTTTTTTTCTTGGTGCGCCTGTTACTTTAAGGAGCAGAGCCTTAGATGTTCACCGGGGTGGGGTAACCCACGTAACTTGTTGTGACGCTGTCTGTGGGGGCGGGGCCTGAGAGAACAATGGCACTTGCTCTGTTCTCCGCACTTCCCCAGCTACCCACAAGCAAGTTGGGTCCTTCTTTGCTGGCTCTGGGGTGAGTGGACGGGCCTGCACAGTTCCAAGTCCCTGTGGGTCTCCAACGAACTCTCCTGTGAGGCCGGGAGTTCCTCCCACTGCCGCCTCAACCCCCACAGGTGTTTTCAATCGGTGGTTTGAGGCTTTATTTCCCTGCGTTGGTGGGCCACGTGGTCTGTTCTGCTCCCCAACTTTTCCTCCCAGTTTATCTGCACGAGAATGAGGGACCGCCCAGTCCACCAGTCTCAGCCCCGGTTTCGCCGAGTGCGCCTGCTGCATTTTGACCAGGCGCACCCGCCACGGGCCTCTCCGGGCAGCTGGAGCGTTGCTGGTACCGCTCCACAAACCACGTCCTGCCGAGTGCTCTCCACTTGGCTCCGCCTCACTTACGGGACTGGATGAACGTGTCTTCTTTAACTCCTTGGTTGTCGGACTTCCACTCAGTTCAGTTTTCTGTCAGATCTGGCTGTTTTTGTTTTTTTAAATTGTTTTTTTTTTCTCTTTTGGTTGTGTGAGGAGGCACAGTGTATCTACCTACGCCTTCATCTTTGCTGGAAGTCAAGGCTAACATTTTTGAAAGGAGAAAAATAAAGTGTCATTACTCACAGATGTTATTATTACCTATATGCAGAAAATTTAAATAATCTTTAGAAATGTAAGTATTAAAAAGAGAGTTTAGCAAGGTCCACAGGCACTAAATCAATGTACAAAAATTCGATTACATTTCCATATTTCCACAATAAATTATGAAATATTTTTAAGATACATGGAAATATAAATATATACTTATATATTTAAACATAAAATATATTTTATATATTTGTATTAAATATCACCGTACAGGGATAAATCTGGCAAAAGAGCTCCAAGATCCTTATGCATAAAATTATAAATTAAAAAGTGTTTGGCATGATAATGAATAAAATAGAGAAATATATCCCATTCATGGGTTGGAACACGCAATATTATAGAGATGTTAGTTCTCCCCAAATTGATCTATAGAGTCAGTGCTTATACAATCGTACGATTTCATAAGATGACTCCATAATTTACATCAAAACTCACCTGGATGCTGTGGCTTACTGGATTGAGTGCCAGACCATGAACCAAAGTGTCTTCAATTGGATTCCCAGTCAGGGCATTTGAATGGGTTGCTGGCCAGATTCCCCAGTAGGGGGCGCTCAAGAGGCAACCATGCAAGGATCTTTTCCCTCCTTCTTTCTCCATCCCTTCCTCTCTCTAAAAATAAATAAATAAATAAAAAGATTGGAAAACCTAAGTGTCCATCAATATCAGACCAGTTAATTAATGATGGCACATTCTTACAATGAAATACATATGTGCAGCCGTTTAAAAGAATGAGACACTGCATTCACCACTTGTGTGGCTTTGGGAAAATTGTTTAACATTTCCGTGTCTCAAAAATGGGAATTGTTGTGTTAATCCTCTTCAATGAGTCAATCCATGTGAACCAATTTATATATGGTAAGTGAGCAATAAGCCTTCTGTATTGGTATTTTTTCTCACGTTTATGCACTGTGTTTCTGAACGGAAGCACTTGTTCTGTGTAGGCGTGGGCCCTTCCCCACAGTAAGCATCTCTCATGGAAAAAGAAAAATATTTTCACTTTATGTCTGATATAAAAAGTATTGTTTAAAAAATAATAATAAAAGAATGAGGTAGCACTATGGGTTTTTTTCCCCAGAAAACCTCTCCAAGGTATATTTTTAGGTCGACAAAAGCAAGACATTAAGAAAGTGTGCATTTGTGCTAAATTTGTCTCCAAAATACTTATTGGTGTATGCACAGACTATCTCTTAGGGGCAAAAACATACAAGAAATCGCTAACATCAGAGCCTCGAGGGTGACTGGAGACAGAGACTTAATTTTTATTGTCTACTCTCCTACACCTTTTAAATTTTATTGCAAGTACAGGCCATACCGACTACTAATGATGACGGTGATCGTAATAATGATGATGAGATGACGATGATAAAGAGAATCACAGGTATTGAGGTTGAAGTCCCAGCTCTACATTCGAAAGACATATGGCCTTTGCTGAATTGTTTTTTTTAACCTCCCCTCAAATAAAAGAAAAAATAAAGAGAAAATGACACAATAACTGAGGGAAGACTGGAAGTGGATACTCAATACACACGCGTTGCTGGACGGCACTGAACGTGTACGTGTGAAGTGCGTGTTACACTGATTGGCACAGGGGGACCCTCAATGAATGCAGCTCACTCTGCTGCTGCTGCTCCTGCTCTTAGATATCTGTCCTGCCTCCCCACTCTGAATACCTAGGACTTCAACTTGGGACAATTGCTCTGTATGTACTGAAGTGAGCACTGGCTTTCCCCAGACCCCGAGGAAAGCTCAGGAGGAGGCCAACGTCTGCTGTGTGTTCCTCCCCACCTCCCATTGCCTGTGTCCCAGTCACTGCCTCTAATTGGGATGGAGGATGTGTTCCCTGGAGCCCCCAGGGATGCTGAGGGCCTACACCCTGTGCACATTTGACATTCCAAACTTTAAATTGCTTCTGGGATTAGCAGAGTCCCTTTTGATGTCCACGGCTGCTGTGGACTCCTCTCACTGCTGAGGAAATGCACCTTTGGGATTTCTGACAGGTCCTCTACATGAACAGTCTGTAGCTGAGATACCCAGGGCTCAGCTGGCACAACTGGGAGGAAGGATGTGAAAGAAAAGCCCACCAGAGGCTGTTTCTACGAGGATTTAGGAGGATAAAGAAGAAACAGAGTCTCAGAGGTAAAGAAAGGCAGGCAGGGGAATGTCTGCAGCCTTTCTCTGGCACCCAGGTCTGGCCTTGGGTGCAGTGCAGTGAGGAGTTCAGAATCATGTCTGGGATCAGGATCTCAGAGAAGTTGCCACAACAGGATGCAGGTGGGAAGAGTGGGGTTGTGGTGGGGACAGAGGTGGTGGTCACACCTTCTGCAGAGCATTTCCCGAAGGTGGACTTTCCTCCTCGCCCTGCCTCTGCTCCAAGAAACCATCCTGCAGCTGATGCTGGAGGAAGGAGGTGCAGCTGAGAGGAAGCGTGAAGTGGTCCTTCATGCTCTCCAGGGCTGGCCATCGACCGAGCCCCTGCCCTGACCTTGCTGCTCACACAGAGTCTGGGAGGGAGGTGGGCAGGCAGGATTCCCACCCCATTCTGCAGAGGTTTCTCTGAAGAATGAGCATGCCCCAGGGTCAGAGGCCGAACAGACAGGCCAGCCAGGACCCAAGAGCCGCCTGTCTGATTCCCAGCCTATGGCTAGTTCTTACCATTTTCCTCACTTTCCTTCTATAAACACTGTTTTTTTCTTCCTGAATACAAGGAAACTTGTGCCTATTGTATTAAAAAAATACTGGTAATACTGAAGAGGTACAGAGAAGAATCCCTCCCATTTTGATTTTGCTATAATTTCTTTCTGGTCACTTTTATCCACATATATCATCTACCTCACTGAGATCAAAACTGTGTGCAATTTTGTATTCTCCGTTTTCATTTTTCATTATAGTATAATAATACCATGGTGTAAAAATTATAACCCGGCTGGTGTAGCTCAGTGGATTGAGTGCAGGCTGGGAACCAAAGGGTCCCGGTTCAATTCCCAGTCGGGGCACATGCCTGGGTTGCGAGCCAGGTCCCCAATGAGGGCCATATGAGAAGCAACCATACATTGCTTTCTCCCCCTCTTTCTCCCTCCCTTCTCCTCTCTCTAAAAATAAATAAATGAAAAAAATTTTTAAAAAATTATAAAGTAACTTGAATGTCTGCCTAATATTCCATTATGTGAAACGGCATTATTTACTTAGGCCCTTGTTGGTAGACAGGTATTCTAGCTCCTATTTGCACTCACAAATATTGTTGCAATTTCACTCTGAATTGAGAGACGCTGGCCCTGCACTCTCATTGATTCCTTAGAATTCTTCCCACAGGTGGGACTGATGCGGTGGTGGGTTTTTTGCGTTGTTCCTTTTCCTAGCAAACTGCTCTCTGGAAAGGTGTTATTAGAGTACATGGGGCTCTTCGACACGCCTTGTTCCCTTCCACTTTTCAGCTGCCTGAAGGCTCCAGGAGGTAGAGCGGAGACCACAAGTAAGGCCCTGTCCTCGGGACAAGCCCTGGTGCCAACTCCACAGGATGCAGCTACAAAGGTAAAAGCTTCGCTTCCACTCCTTGCTCTCCCTGGCTGCCTCCTGCCCAACTCCCTCCCTTCCCTTCCCTCCTCTACCGCTTCTCATGGGTTGTAGGTGTCAGAGCTCTCTGTTTTCCTCCATCTTGAGTCCCCTCCAAAGCCTGACATGCCCTAGATTTCCTGGCAACCATTCCTTCAGGTGAAAACAAAAATTCAGATCTCCCCAACACACACACACACACACACACACACACACACAGAGGAGTTGCAGCCAGCTTCACCAAGAACGGCTCCCAGCCTGCTGGGCGCAATACCAGGCAGTCCATGGCAGAGTTGGAATACCTGGGAAGCACCTGATCCAGCCTTCTGGTGATGCACTTGGGGAAACTGAGGCTTACTGAGGAGAAGGGACTTGCTCCAGCTACACAGAATAGCCATGTCACACAGGGGCAGGTCCCACAGCCCTGGTCTCAAGGTGCAAGGTCTTCCCAGCTATTCAGTTCATTCCAGTGGAACCAGCTTTTTTCCAGCAACTTCCACATCCCAGACACTAAGGTGTCCGTGGATGCCGCTCTCATGTGGGTCCAATCCTGTGCATCGCTTGTGCCCACACTGCACTGCTCACGGGCAGAAGCCTCTGTGTGCCTGAAGCTGTCTGATGGGAGGGACAGGGCAGCTTCTCTAACAGAGCCCTCTCTCCTTGGCCTCTCTGACCACAGCGTGTCCTTGTCACTGTTCCAGCTTGCTTGTGACACTGACCGTAATGATTCCTTTTCATTGTCCGGAGCAGCTGGGAGAGACACTGGGAGGAATGTGAGATAAGCTGGGGCAGAACTTCACGGTGGAGGGCCCAGAATGGGCCTGCACTGAGCAAAGATTCCCACCCTGAAGTGCTGTACTGAGGGATGGGGGGAGGGTAATAGGCTTGCATAGGAAATACGAGGAGACCCATGATGGCATATTGGGGAAACATCTCCTGGTGAGATCGATGGTTCTCTCCTGGGCACACTTTTGCACTGCCCTCTCCTCCTGGAAACATTTGGCAATGTCCAGAGATAGTTTTGGTTGTTACAACTGAGGGAGCGGGTACTACTGGCAACTGGCGGGCAGAGGCCAAGGATGCTGCTAAACAGTCTGCAGTGCACAGGACAGCTCTCCACCTCCAGGAATTCTGCAGCCCAAAGTGTCCACAGTGCTGAGGCTGAGAAGCCCTGGGTAAAGCTCAGGGCGGGAGCTGCACTGCCTGACAGCACATCTGACACCCACTCTCCACCATGAGTAAAGCCACAGTGTGCCGCACAGACCGCGAGACAGATCTGAGAACACACGCAGCTGGTACTGGAGAGAGAAAACCCTTCACAAATCTGAGCGCCAACAGAGTGAGGCAGCTGTTTGGTGGAAAGAACTCAGAATTGGGACCTGCAATCCAACCCCAGCTCTGTCATTCAATCCCACAGAGCAAACGCTGTAGCTCCTCTGAGCTTTGGTTACTTCTTTTATAGAACTTGAATGACAGTATCTTTGGCATGGGACATTTCAGAGAATATGGCACGAAGTAGATGCTCATTAATATTAACCACTCATTTTCCATCATCCATCCATTCACCCTCTTTCTCTCTCTCTCCCTCTCTCTCTCTCTCTCACACACACACCCCTTCTGAAGAAGGAGCTATAGAAATATTATCAATGAGGATGCTGAATTTAGGATCTGTGCAATTCAGGTAAGAGACTAGCAACCCTCTACATAAAGGCACACAGGTCTTCCTAATTGCCATCTGTGTGGAACAAAGAATGGGGTCAGAGAGCCAGAATACTACATAAGAACAAAATATAAACATAAAAGACAAAGAAAAAATTCCTTTGTGAGACGGATTATAAATTAATGCCATACCCCCTAATATTCAATAGTTGTGGTTAGTGTGGTTATTCATATATAACTGAAGTAACCGGTCGGTAAAGTGCATAGGTGTCATCTTGCCGTGTGGGTTCAATCCCTCCAATTAATCCTTGTGTTGACGTCATAAAGCTCTTCGCATGCACTGCTATCGGTCACATCTAAACGGGGCAGATCCCAGTGCTGAAAACAGTCAAGTCTGTGTTGCTGCTGGCAGGCTGATTAAGAAGTAATCCTCCTTATGGCTAAGCCTTTAGTTAGGCTTGTTTCTGCCTGGATGTGGATTAACACTTTTACACACGTTCCTTCCAAATGCAATTAAAGTTTAAAGAGGCTTGAAAGTTTGCTAGTTCTAAGAATTGGCTCAGCTCGGGGATTTACCTCTCTGAGAAGCACAGACAGCTCAGATTAAAGGACATTTCAGTACATTTACATTAAAAAGAAATAATTCATAGCATTTCCCAGCTGTTCAACATAATGCAGAAGAAAAGCCCTCCTTGACTGGGGATTAGCTCTGCTGAGTTCAAGTCCTACCTCTGCAAAATCTGTTCCATCTGACGTCTCTGCTCTAAGAACCAATGACACCTCTGCCGCCTCTTTCACTTATTTTTCTCTTACACACACATGCTCTCCTATTATGCAGCAGGGACTTCACCACGTACCAGATGCCTGGGACACATCTCTGGTAAGCCAGATGTCCTGCTTTGTACTTTGCTGATGACAGAGGAGATATCACATGGAAAAATCCAATCGAACATCCCCCATGGTAGGATTTATTCTACTGGGCCTCTCAGCCCACCCAACACTGGAGAAAACGTTCTTTGTGCTCATCCTACTGATGTACCTGGTGATCCTGCTGGGCAATGGGGTCCTCATCCTGGTGACCATCCTTGACTCCCGTCTGCACACGCCCATGTACTTCTTCCTGGGAAACCTCTCCTTCCTAGACATCTGCTACACAACCTCCTCAGTCCCTCTGGTCCTGGATGGCTTCCTGACCCCCCAGGAAACTATCTCTTTCTCAGCCTGTTCTGTGCAGATGTTCCTCTCCTTTGCCATGGCAGGGACAGAGTGTGTGCTCCTGAGCATGATGGCGTTTGATCGTTACGTGGCCATCTGCAACCCCCTGAGGTACCCCATGGTCATGAGCAAGGCTGCCTACGTGCCCATGGCTGCCGGCTCCTGGGCTATTGGTGGTGCTGCTTCTGTGGTGCACACAACCTTGACAATTCAGCTGCCCTTCTGTGGGGACAACATCATCAACCACTTCACCTGTGAGATCCTGGCTGTCCTGAAGTTGGCCTGTGCTGACATCTCCATCAATGTGATCAGCATGGGGGTGACGAATGTGATCTTTCTGGGGGCCCCAGTTTTGTTTATCTCTTTCTCCTACGTGTTTATTGTGGCTACCATCCTGAGGATCCCCTCGGCTGAGGGGAGGAAAAAGGCCTTCTCCACCTGCTCTGCCCACCTTATTTTCTACGGGACCTTATTTTTCATGTATGGGAAGCCCAAGTCTAAGGACACCCTGGGAGCGGATAAGCAGGACCTTTCAGATGAACTCATCTCCCTGTTCTACGGGGTGGTGACCCCCATGCTCAACCCCATCATCTACAGCCTGGGGAACAAGGACGTGAAGGCTGCCGTGAGGAATCTGGTGGCTGGGAAACAGGTCAGCCAGTGATTTAGGAGGGGTCCTCTGTTGCTCTCACCCCTGTGAAGTAAGGACTCCTGTTGTTCTAGCTGCCATTTAAAGCCAACTCAAGTTAACCGGCATGGTTTCTTGCTCCTAAGTTCATTTTCAGGGAATGCTTAACTCTTCAGAGTGTATATAACTGAATGTTGGCCATTTGTCTGACAGCTTCAACAGATGCCAGACAATAACACCCTAACTGAATGTATGAAGTCGTTCCGAGCACATGCTAAAACCAGGGAGACAGGAACCATTCCAGCAAGTCGCATGGCCCTCACTGGGTCTCAGCTGCAGAGTTAGTGCAGGAAAGTGCGCTGGCTCCTAAGTAGCACTACACCCCGATCAGATTCGCCAGCAGAGTCAGAGGAATACAAAGGAAGTGAAAACTTTTACTTTGGGCTTCTGTTTATTTAATTCAGTTTGCCCAAATTGCTAAGAAGAGACAAAGACAGTCTCCACACAGAGAGTTCTTTGTGGGGGAATAATCTATTTTGATAAACTTAATTTCTTTTTAGCTATGAAAAAATTGAAGCTATTTTTTTCTTGATGCATAGTACATTATGAAACGCTGCTGGTAAATTAAACTAAATTTAAGGAGTATAGTTTGAAATTGATATTATCACTTATAGCAATTCCCAATAGAAAAGCTATTATTCTGTTAGCTACTAACTTAAATTCTGAAAAAAAAAAATAGATGATAGATAGGAAAGAAAGGAAGGGCGAGAGGGAAGGAAGGAAAGAGAGAGAAAGAAGAAGGAAGGGAGGAAGGAAGAAGGGAAAGAAAAGGAAAGGAAACAGAAGGGAAGGGAAGGAAAAGAAAGAAAAGGATGGAAGAGAAAAGAAAAAGATACATAGTGGCTAAATCTATTTGAAGATTTGGGGAGCTAAAGTTTGACAGGTTCCTTTGCTCCAGGAATTCTCAGAGTCTTTAACACACAAAAGTTCAGTGTGAATGTCCAAGATGCATAAAGTCTGTAGCATTTCCTCAATCTCCATAGTTCAGCACAATAAAAATTGGGGAGCATTTTCTTATCTACTTTCAACCTATGACTTGGAGAGGTTGCTTAGCCTTTGTCAGCCTATTTATTCATATTTTAAAACCTAACCACTTTATTTTATATGAATGAGGTAAGATATAAACAAATACTTTGTAAGTGATAAGCACAATAGAAATGTAAGGTATTATTAGTAGTGTACGAATGTTACACAGTGCTTTGTGCCATGTAAAAAAGATCAAGACATAGTTCCTGTCTAGAACAATAGAAATGAAAGATAGATGAACGATTTAGAGATGGCAGCGGATGAAAATGGTTTTATGGTGAGTTATATTAAGTTCTGAGACTATCAGAAAACATTTAAAAAGAAAATTTAGAAAGTGAGTCCAATCTTGAGAATAGATCTTGGAAATGTTTGCTTCAAGTGGTATTTAAGTTTTCTTATATTTCTTAAAAATTAGCTGTATAAAATAAGGATGCACGTTTTGTTAATAAAATTTCACTTTGTTAGTCATACTTTGCACCAGTAAAAAAAAAAAAAAAAATGTTGCTAATTGCAAATATACAGGAGCAACACCTAGCGGCCATTCAAACAAACTTCAGACACTTGTGGAGCCACGCAAAGCCAGTGCTAAAAGAGGCTTCAGGTTTCTTGCTCAACCCTGTCTACGTGATGCATGGAGTTCCTCTCCAAAATCCCTGAGCCCAGTTATCGAGCATCTGCTTAGACACCTATAGTGACAAAGAATTCAGTACAACCAGGTTCTAGCTGTTTTATTTAGACACACTAGTACATTCTTCCTTGAATTACATTAATATATGTACTCCATTAGCTTCTACCTTTTGGTTACAATTGAACTTTGTGCCTCTACATGAAATGCACCAAATCTCCTTCCTTATGGAATATGAAGTTAGTTCTTCCAGTCTCCCGAGTCCATTCCCTTCCAGCCTAAAGAGCCCCAGTCCTTCCTCGTGTGCTAAAATCATCCAACATTACCCAACGGGCAGTGAATGTGTCTACGGTATCATCTAGTTTATTCCAGCAATGGAAAG
This sequence comes from Micronycteris hirsuta, assembly GCA_004026765.1. Taxonomy (NCBI): domain Eukaryota; kingdom Metazoa; phylum Chordata; class Mammalia; order Chiroptera; family Phyllostomidae; genus Micronycteris; species Micronycteris hirsuta. The sequence goes on along the minus strand of PVJI01019482.1, from coordinate 16,590 downwards.
AATATGGTATCTCTAAAAATTCCGTGGGAATAATAATGACACTGCTAAGCTAACTCTGTTTCCTCCAAGGTAACTGAGACCAGATTGGTACAGAGAAACACTTTGAACAAACCCACCCTTTTTTCCTCTCAGTGATGGCAGCCATGTCCTTTTATATTACAAATTGCATGATCCTAATGTCATTGTTAAATCAGAAGTTGCATAAATTGTTTTCTCTAGGAACAATGGCTACCTCCACTCCCACCCTCCAACTTCACATTTCTTGCCTTTCAAAGCCGGGCACTTTTCTCCTGGCCTACATTTTCAAAAAGAACAAGTGGCAATAACAGGAACAAGAAGAGACAAGATTGAGGACATCGACAGAGGTCATTGGTCTTTCTTAAAAATTATTGCTATGGTACCATAAAATATAGGAATCCATTCCTAAAATCCCCCAAATGAAAATGATCAGAATGAATGAACTTTTGGGGAGGGATAGGAATATTATCGTATTATTACACTTATTCAAGTGCATTATTTCAACTTCACAGTTGAGATGGGTCAGTTATTTTTCAGGCTTTTATTCTAGTGACTAAAACCCCAGTGAAACCTTTATAAAACCCCAATGAAACTCCAAATATTAAGTGGATCTTTCTTGGTGGAAGCAGGGCCAGGGGTGGGGGCAGAATGGAAGTGGGAGATGAGGGAGGGAATAGGGTGGTACCAGCTCAGACTGCCCTTCATCTTCACCCCCCAAGAGTTCCCCAATCCAGACTCACCACCCAACTCGAATGGGAGCCACACCGCTGTTGCCAAGAAAACTAGACATTCCTCCATACTCAGAAATAAATTTGAGAATTTAGGGAAAATATATTCTAAGAAAAAAGAATTACCCAGTTAATCATTAAAGAGACAGACAACCTAAAAACACCAACCATCTAAGAAGAAATTGAGAAATGGCCGTGCCAGGTCCAGAGAGCTTCACAGATGAATGTTATTAAATATTCAGGGAATAGAAGGTTTTAATGCTGTTGAAATAATTACAGAGCACACAACGAGAATGATAGCTTCCAAATTCCTTTAACCAAGCCAGCATAGCACTGATGCCAAGTCGCGGAAAACACGACAAAGAAGGTATAATGGGGAAAACCAGAGACCCACATCACTTCTGTAGTGAATGTGGGTGTGCGTCCGTACATGTGTGATAGAATTCAGCAACACATTAAGAGAACAACACAGGCTGGAGCAAAAGTAGGTTTACACTTGTGAGTATGTAAAATACAGGGTTTATTCTTGTATTATTATTTATTAGTGATTGTGTTATTTTTTATATGAACAACTGTAAACCTAGTTTTGCCCCACTCTGTATACTGTATTCAAGCATATTTATTTCACATATGGAAAGGTAGAACAATTTAAGGGTATCTGCTGGAATAATTCATCAATTCACAGGTCAAGGGAGGAAAAAAGTGATCATGATTTCAATAGATTCCTCAAATTTATTTTAAAAAGTTAAAAATCAATTTCTGAGTTTCATGAAACTTCTAATAAAATCAGAATTACTGTTTTTTTTTTAAAGGAATTGATGTCAGCCCCAGCTCAGGTGGTTGGAGCGTCCTCCCACACAAGGATCAGTGTTTCTCTCTCGCACTGATGTTTCTCTCTCCCTCCCCTCCTCTCTCTCTACATCAATAAATAAACCCTCAGATGAGGAATTAAGTAAATAAATAAGTAAACAGTGATGTCAGTGTCGCCCCCCCCAACATACTGCACTGCGCTCACCCTTCTCCTTGTGATTTTGTGAGCTGACACAATGCCCAGGAGACTAGACGAAGTGAGGGGACGGTGCAGGCACTGTGCCGTAGTGCTAGGTTACAGTGACTTTCTGACGAAAGTTCAGGAGGAGGACCAACCATCTGTCTTTGTTTTGAGAGTGTGGGGGGTTTCGGCCTTGTCCCCTACACCTGGCGGCAGCTTGTGCCCCGCAGCCCGCCGCATTGCACTAGACTCAATCTGCCCCCCCCCCCCGCCCCGGCGGTGTCTGCCCTGGGGACTGCTGTACTTGCACGACTGTAGGTTCTGCTGAGCATCTTCCAGAAGAGCCTGGTTTTGTCACAATGATAGACTTGCTTTGGGTGCTATCCTGTCTTCTTAGTCAGCGACTTCAACTCTGCGGGAGATGTGGCAGCAGCTTCATCAGCAGATGCAGCCTCTTCCGTAATTTCTATATTTTTCCATCCAAACCTACTCCCGAACCTGGGCCGCTATCCCTCCGTCCTTGCGGCGGTGAAGCAATCCCGGTGTCGCGCGTTTCACGGGATTCTTAGCGCACAGGCCGGTGCGTTCGGCACAACGCGGTGCTGACCGTCGGAACGCACTTGGTGTTTTCTTCCCGGTAGATGGAGTGCCGTTCCCATCTCAGCGGCACACGTCGCCCCCTCTGGCCGTACCTTCTGCAGTGCGAGGCTCAACAGCCAAACCGGCGATAACTGTTCTGTCCTTCACTATTTCAACCACTGAAGATCTGTTCTTACCGTAGATCTTAGCGACTTCGGCATACTATCATTTTTTCTTTCCTTAAGCTGAAAACTTTCACCTTTTCACTTAAAAGAAGCACTTTATGGTTTCTCTTCGGCATATCCAAACTGCCAGCATCACCACTCTTGTGGTCTGGGGCCACTGTCAGGTAAAGTAACGGTTATGTGAACACAAGCGCTGTGAACTGCGACAGTCCGTGTGATGCCTGAGATGCCTACTAAGTGCCGAACAGGCGCGGACACGCTGCACGACAGGATGACTCGTGTCCCAGGGGGAGATGAGGTGAGAGGTGCAAGATTCCATCACACTGCTCAGAAGGGCACACAATTTAAAATGTATGAATTATTTCTGAAAATGTTCACTTAATATTTTTGGACTGTGGTTGACTGCGGGTAACTGGAACTGTGGGAAGTGAAACTTTCCAAAGATAAGGGGGCAGGGGCTACTGCCCTCTGCTTTGTGACGATGGAACTCCAAACCCTGTTAGTGCGTTGCTAGCGGGCTCCGTGACGGCGCCGCCGGTAGGGGGTGCTAGAGGGAGAGTGGACGGCTGGGGTCGCGGGAGGACTCGTTCCGCGGCTTCCCGTGTCGGCGGTGTTGGCCTGAGGACGCCCGTGGGTGAGGCCCCGGAGCAGCAGCAGCGTTTCCCACTTCAGCTGGTCCAATGCCCTGCGTCTTCCCCATTCTCAGAACTGGGCCCAACGTTCTGGGTCTCAGTTCTGTAAGTCCCGTTCCCAAACACCGAGATAAATTCTGGAGGAATCAAAGATTAAACTATAAACAATGGGGGGAAAAAAAGGTTCTGGATGAGAAGGAAGGGTGAAGAGGATTGTGAAAAACGGCAGGTTGTTTTTTGTTTTTGTTTTTTTCTGTAGAATCTGTGATGTTCATGACCAAGCACCAGAGTCTCGGGGCAGGAAAGGAATGACCCAGTATGATCCGAGGTCGCTGGAGGAGCAGGGGGTGGGGAGGGAAGGTGTCTCCGCCCTGAGCTCGGAGGCCGCAGGTTTTCCTAGCCTGTGCAGCCCAGGGCCTATTGAAGGGCTCTCAGCTGGGCGCTGCAGATTACAGTCCCCAAAGGGTGCCCGCGGTGGGGGCACCGGCAGCCAGACAGCAGAGCAAACAGAACCCAGGGAAACAAGTCTCCTAATGTAACCGAACCACTAGAGGAACAAGAACACTCCAGGACATTCAAGTCAAGCACAAAACAGTCTTTCTGATAAGAAGGCAGATTGGACATGTACACAGTGAAGTTTGGGAGAAAAAAACATGTTATGATGCAACTGGAGGAGAATTGCAACATCAGAGGAAAGCGGGGGGGCTGAGTAAGAAAGACTTGAAAGTGTTCAGAGGAGGAAATGCCAGCATTTGAATCCAATCTGTCCAATTCTGAAACCCACACCCTTGGGGCTCTAGCAGTACTTGGGCTTCCAGTAGGGCCCAGAGATGGGTAAGAACGTGAATAGACCCAGCCAGCGTTCCAGAGATTGTGGGGGTGGGGTGGGAGGGGGGGGGGGGTGGAGAAGACAAGCAAGATTCTGTTCTTTCTCCCAGAGGGGCTTTCGCTGCCCAACATGGACTCAATTCCTCCTTCAACAAAACAGACACTTGGGGTGACTCTGGCAGGCAGAGGCCGGCCTCAGTCCTGTTTCTCTGGAAGTCACCAAGTAAATGCCACTAAAGAAAATCCTGCAGCAGCTTTGTGGAAGCCCTAAAACTTTCAGCCCACGCACACTCCGGGACCAAGTCTGGCTGAAAGAAAACATGGGGAGAATTTAGGCCCAGGGCCCTGGCAAAAAGGCTAGGGCGTGGCAAAGACTTGTCTGCAGTCTCTGGCTCTCACCAGGCTTCATAAGGATTTCACTTACTGTTCCCAAGGGTGGACCCCTCTACAGATTTTTGGTTTGCTGCCTCGTCCTGACCCCTCCCTGCTCAGCTACACACTTACCACATAAGGAGAGTTCAGTATTGATTTGCTGCCCTTCTAGCTTGGAAAGTTTATACCATTTTTCAGATCGTGACTTTTTCCCTATATAACCATGTTTTCACCCAAGGACATAGGCCACAGGAAGCAGTATTTCAACTTGACGGTTTTAGGCAAAGATACACTCACCAGCTCATTACTCAGCACAGCAGTTTCTAGTCGGGAAATACATGGAACAAATAGGAATTACTTGTCAAATAGAGATGAACCCGAAACACATGCAAGTGAGAGGGATGGGAGAGGCAAGCAACTTTGTCTGTGGCTCTGGTGGGCTGTGCATACACACTATTTTTTACATGTTTTGAAGCATTCATGTATTTATTTTTATTTGCTCCAGAAGTATTTTCTATGACATAACTTTATTACCGTGAACCCCCAAAATGTTGAAATATCATGGAAGAAAATAGTGCAGAAAGAAGACTTCACCTTCCAAAGAATCTCTTTTCCACCAGCTCGCCTACTTTAGTAAACTTATAAACTTTATTATATTACATTTTACATACAAACTCTATTTTCTAATTGCTATTTGTTACATGCACTTATTTTAATTGTTTAATTAATATATATTTTTGTATCTGGGAGTATTGTTAGGGTTTATTGGGTCAGGATAAAATGCATCAACATTTTTTCCATTGAAATCAATAGAAAAATTTTTCATCTAATGACTTTTCTTCCCTTAGCAATAAAGTTTTTGGGAAAGAAATGCCATGTTTTTTTTTAAGATTTTATTTATTTACTTTTAGAGAGAGTGGAAGGGAGGGAGAAAGAGAGGAAGAGAAATATGAGTGCAAGAGAGAAACATCAATTGGCTGCTTCTTGTACACACCCCAGCCGGGAACCGAACCTGCAACCCAGGCATGTGCTATGACTGGAAATCGAACTGGTGATCTTCTGCTTTGCAGAATATTGCCCAACCAGCTGAGCCACACCATTCAGGGCAAGAGTTGACATCATCTTTAAGCAAAGGATAGGTGGGTTTTCCAGGGGGTGGCAGGGGTGGGGGGGTTGGAATAGCAATGCTCTTTGCAGAGTAAAAATGAAGTTACATTGCCTCATAGAGCTCATGGCTGCTATCTTGGAAACCAACTGAAGCAGCTGGAAAATTTAAGTGCTTGGGAATCACCGCACTTGTCCCTCCCTATTCCTTGCTGTAGACAGAAGACAACCTTCTCAACACATGGAGTTTGTCATCCTAAGGACCAAAGTTTGGCCTCTTACCACTAAGAGGAAATGACTTAGAAACCCATTGACTCAGCCCATGATGATTCAAATAAACATAAAGAAGGGGTAGGTAAGAGTGAGGACTGAGTTTAACCGAGATAGCAGAGCCTCATAGTAATACCGCTTATACAAGACAGCAGTTTATTTCTCTGCCTTGTGTAGGTCTGCAGAGTAGGTAATCCAGGGATGTTGTAGGATCTCTCAATTCCTCTACGTCTCCAGGGACTCAAACTTGTCCTACTTTATTGCTTTACCATCCAAATGGTGTGGTCCTTATCCTCACAGCCCGAGAGAGCAGCTAGAGCTCCGCCTCTCACACCATGTTATCAGCAGTAGGATGGAAAGAGTGACAAAGAGAAAGGCGAGTGTGATGGTTAATTTCACATGTCAATTTGACTGGCCACAGGATACCCAGGTGAAACATTATAATATAAATATGTCTTTGAGGGTGTTTCCAAATGAGATTAGCATTTGAACCTGTGAATTTAATAAAGCAGATTGCCCTCCCCAGTGTGAACTAGCATCATCGGATCAGTTGAGGGCTTGAATTGAACAAAAGGTGGAGGAAGGAGGAATTCTCTGGGATATCTGATCTCATCTTCTGCCTCAGAAAGGGATTTGTACTGTCTCTTCCCCTGGTTCTCAGGCCTTGGGTCTCAGACCGAGTCTCCTGGATTGTGGAATTTCCTACTCTTTATAATCCTGTGAGCCAATTTTTCATATTAATTCTCTCTCTCTCTCTCTCTCACACACACACACATACACACACACACACACACTCACTGTTGGTTCTCTTTCTCTGGAGAAAGTAAAGGGCATATGCCAGCTGTCCTGGAAGAGAGGTTTCTAGAAGCTGTCGCACCAGTATAATAGCCTAAAAACCACTTTGGAACAAAATTGGTTACCCCCAGTAATGAAGCACTTACATTCCTACACTTCACCAACTCTTGCAAATAGTCCTCAAACTGCACAACTGAATCTTCTGGCAGAAAATCCCAAGTTTCAAGAGGCAGCTGGGCCTGATGCTTTAATTAATCCAATTTTACCAAACTTGAGAACATGCAAGAGGGCTGCAGAAACCACCAAGAGGTGTGCAAAGCTGGTTCACTGTGCATTCGCAAATATTGAGGATTGATGACATTTTGATTCACCTGACAGGTGTTACATGTCATAGTTCCAATGGAGGGTGTTAAATGGGTACCAGACTTATTGGAGTGATCACTTTGTAATTTATATAAATGTCTAATCATTATGTTGTTCACCTAGGAGTAATGTAATATTGTATATCAATGTAATTGAAATGTTTTTAAAAATGTTTAACGTCTATAGTTATGGCCATAGGTTTTAGTCTACCCAGATTTACAATCCAGACTTAGTTTTAGTGTTCCATAACCCTGAAGTACCTCAGCGGTCTCTTTCAAATGCTCTCCTCTAAGGGAACATAACATTCTCGCCAAAAGTCTCAGGTGACTTTACCTTGACTTTATAGCCAGACTGTAGCAGGGATGCCTGAGAGCCAAATTCTGTTTCTGCAGGTTAATCACAGGCTTCAGCATCTGCTTAACGAGCACCCGGAAGGTGCTGAGCCCTCCAAAACCCAGCTCTGGTTGGCTGCACCTTGGGATCGAACCCGGGGAGGTGCGGACACAGCATGACAGCTGCAGGTGCAAGGGCACAGCCTCCGTCCGACATGCACTGGGTGGCCAGGACACTTCATCAGCATGTATATCCTGGCTGGGGTTTTTTTGTTGTTGTTGTTGTTTTTTAATCAAAGCTGTTGTCACACCTTGCTTGTGGGTTTTTAATCATTCTCAAGCAAATGGGATTTATGTGTTTTTTTAAACATTTTTTTTATTGTTGTTCAAGTACAGTTTTCTGTCTTTTCCCCCACCCCTCCCCACCACCCCAGCCCTCCCCACCTCCCTCCCTTGTTCCCACCCCCCTTTGTTATTGTCCATGTGTCCTTTATAGTTGTGGATTTATGTATTTAATAGCCACAGTTATCCTTATTAAAATTGTTTAAAGCAATGGTTTTATAGTTTGGGGGGATCTTTTTAGTCTGAGAAGAGTTCATGCTTCAGATTGTTTATAAAAAAATATTGACCACCAGGATTTCAGCTCTATTGTGAGAAAGCCACTTTATTTTCTGACCAGATTTTTCAGACAATTTAAAAGAAAATTTTTAATTTTGTGGGCTAATTAAATTGGAAACTGGGGCTGAGGAGGTTGTTAGGTCTCTAAGTTGTTTTGGTTTGTTAGTTAGTTTTTACATTGAGATTTCCAACCTATAGAAGGAAGCTTGATATTTTAAAATGATTTGCATCTTGCTAAAATGTTTAAAGTGAGAAAAAAGATTTTAATCGGGTGGTCTTGTTACCTGGAACCTGAGGCTGGCACAGGGCCGGGGGGGAGGGGGGGACGGAGTTGCTCCACCGTGTGAGCCAGGGACCCACACCTTTCTTTTCTCTCCACTCTCTCCTATCCTGTCATTCTCATTCAAATGATCAAAGCTAGTTCACCAATTTATTTTAAAAATGTCATCCCAAGGAAAGTGGCATAGAGAAGGAATAGACAGTTTTTCTATGAAGAACATGATCATCAGTTTTTCCTGAAGGACATGAACACATCATTTCCACTCAATTCCATTGGCCAGAATTTAGTCACGTGGCCAAACACAGAAACAGAGGATGGTGGGAAATATAGCGTTTAGCTGGGAAGCCATGTGCTCAGTTAAAATTTAAGGATTTCAGGTGGGAGGGGCAGGGGAGAGTAAAGGGGGAAAGTGGGACAACTGTAGTAGAACAACGATAAGAATAAATGGCAAAAAACAATTTAGAGATTTCTATTAGTGAAAGGGGGAATGAAAAATGGATATTGAAAGATTATTCATCACTGCTACAGTGACAGTTGTTTCATGAATAATTGCTGGATCATGGCTGGTGGTTGACGGGATGATTGGGAATGTCTGGAAGGCGATTAATTGCAGGGGAGTCCACCCTGCAACCCACGGGCTGCGTGCGGCCCAAGATGGCTATGAATGCGGCCCAACACAAAATCATAAATTTACTTAAAACGTTATGAGATTTTTCTGTGATTACATGTCGTAACGTATTTAATGTGTGGCCCAAGACAACTCTTCTTCCAGTGTGGCGGGGAGATGCCAAAAGGTCGGACACCCCTGCTGGGGGTATATTGGTTTCTAGACGATCACTTAACTTCAGGGCTGGTTAGGTTTGAGGAAAGAAAGACCACGGAGTATGTCTGGATTGATGTGATTGTATTTGGTGAGGTTGATTGAACTAGTTGATAAGAATTTTGGTAAGATATATAATTCCTGCTTTAATATCAAAATACGAAGAAAGGGTTCAGCTCTAAAAGTTTGGTCATTTTGAGAAGTAACGTATTTGATTTGTCAAATAGTAAAAGTTTGAAGTAAAAATTGGTTATATTTATTCAAAAAAAAAAAGAAAGTATTTTATTCTCTCTCTTGCCCTCCCTTATGCATTGTATGTCAGCGTCAATACTCATTCCATCTGAGGTCCATCTGGTCTCTTAAAAAGCTAGCCAAAAATTAAAAAAAGCTAGCCACAAATAGCTTTCAACAGCACCTCTCAGAAGACACCAGAGAAGTCAATCTGATTCTAAGGAAAATGTAGTAGCTTGCCAATAGTTTCACCAGTTAGGAATGATAGGAATTTAGTCATAGAATTTGAAAATAAATTGAAGTCTCTTTTTAGCCATTTTTTGTTTTTAGTGGAGACCAAGACGCCATTCATTGCACAGTGTTTTCATAGGCGGGAATGCCTGCGTCTGACCCAGCAATAATAAACGTTTGACCGCTGCCCAGCGGCGGGGTGGGGTGGGATCCCTGCCACCTTTTTTTGAGCAAAGGAAAAAACAACTGAACAGAAATTTGTTCTTTCAACAGCTTTTCTTGGAAATGCAGATTAAAGAGACTAGGATTTTTTTTTTTTAATCCTCATTGCAATGATTGAAAATGAGTACGCAAACCTGGTGGGAATGCAGTGTGAAGTTGATACCAGTTACCTGGCCTAGCTGTTCCCGTCAGGGGCACCGATGAACAAGGCACCTTCAGTGTAACTTTTTTATCTTAAGGGGTCCTGAGTTCAAATGTTTTCTTTTTAAATATAAATATTGGCTGTTGCTAAAGCTAATTTGAAATTGAGTTTTGACTTGAGTATGCACCGGAAAGATCGGTTTTGTTGGAAGTGGCTGGGGAATCCAATGTGGGAATTTAAAAACAACTAATGTGTTTTAAGTCGTTACATTTCACTGTACAAGTTTCTACACAGTAGAGTAAAATTTTAAATTCTTTTTAAATAAAACTTTGATGCTAGGCATCATAAAAGAAAGGTTTGTCTCATTTGAAAAGTGCTCTAAACCCTCAAATTTCAAACTTTTTGTCCTGATGATCAGCAAAAATTAAAAGACATAATATCTGATGTCTGTAAGGGAAATTAATACTCTTGTACTTCGTTGGTGCTAATGTAACCTGGGTCCATTTTTTTCAATATAACAGTGTAGTATTAGGTAGACATGCAGGATAAACACACTAAATAAAGAAAAGAAAATTCAGCCATCTTCCAAGAAAGAAAACTAAGGGGCCTAAAGGCCAAAAGTCCCGTTTCACGAGTGGGGTCCCTATGATTTTGCTGTTAAGTTGCCAGATTTAGGGGTGGGGAAAGACAACCCAATTCCATTTGAATTTCAGATCAACAACGAATTGTTTTGGTATAAATATGTCTACATACTTTGGGACATACTTATGCTTTAAAATTCATTGTTGATCTGAAATTGAAATTTTACTGGGCAAACAATGTTTCATCCACTGACCTAATTTAATATAATAATAACAAGAGAGGCAAGTTTTTACCTCGGATTGTTGCTCGAAATTCTAAGTCTCCTCTTTTTCTGGTCCCTTCCCCCATAGAATGGTTAACGCCAAATTTTGTCCCAAGAAGTCTTCAGGTAGTCCCTTTATTTTACCCTCATTTTGGGGTCTGTCTTAAAACATCTTCCCATATCCTTCATTTATTTTCTTTTTCATTCATAAGCCTTTTCCATGTCAAGTCACAGCGAAAGGCTCTGGGTCATTCAAGAGTCCAGCCTGTTATCTATCTCAAAACTAGGAACTACTAACTTTCACTAAGAGGCCAAATCCAGAACAGAGAACACAAGTAATTAAAAGGCTAAATCTTTGGGGCTGGGGATGCTCAACTGTGGAGGAACAATTGTTTCACCGCTATTGGTGCTTTGAGAGATAAGCCAACAGCCTGGAACAGACCGGTGAGGAAACGATTCTTTCCAGTACATGAAATTTACCTGGAACCCCATTAGTTCACATCCCATTTTTCTTTGGTTTAGAGCCACCACCGCTGCTACCACCACCCAGATCTCTAGAGGCGTAAATGGCCAGTTACAGATACAAGAAAATACACTCACATCAAACATTAAAAACTATATAGAAGTTTGGCCCTGGCTGGTGTAGTTCAGAAGATTGAGTGCCGGCTACAAACCAAAGGGTTGCTGGTTCGATTCCCAGTCAGGGCACGTGCCTGTGTTGCCACCCAGGTCCCCAGTAGGGGCCATGTGAGAGGCAACCACACATTGATGTTTCTCCCCCTCTCTTTCTCCCTCCCTTCCCCTCTCTCTGAAAATAAATAAAATCTTTAAAAATAAAAAAAATAACTATATAGAAATTTGGACACTGACTTAATATTTGTTGATACTAAGGACTCATTGTTAAAATGTTTTGGGGTTGATAATGGTGTTGTGGCCACATTTTTAGTAAGTCCTTATCTTTTAAATACGTCCTGGAATATTTGCAGGTTAAACAATAGTTCTGGAATTAGTCTCCAAGGGTGGGAGGGGTCTGGGCAGAGTAGAGACAAAATAAATAAGCTCCTTGAAGTTCAATGATGAGTGCCCAGGGCACAATACACCGTCCTCTGGGCTTTTAGGTATGTTTGGAATGATCTCTAATCAGATTTTTAAAAATAAAAATTATCATATATATACCGTGAAATACTACTATTCGGTGGTAAAAAGGAAGAAAATTCTGACACATGCTAGAACGTGGATGAAACTTGAAGGCGTTAGGCTAAGTGAAACAAGCCAGTTGCAAAAAGACAAATAATGTACGACTCCGCTTATATGAGGTGCCCAGAGTATTACAATTCGTGGAGATAGCCCTAACCCAGTGGCTCGGGTGGTTGGACCGTCATCCCACACACCGAAGGGCACATACCTAGACTGTGGGTTCGACCCCCAGTTGGGGCATGTACAGAAGACAGCCGATTGCTGTTTCTCTCTCACATCAATGTCTGCCTGTATGTCTGTCTCTCTCTCTCTCTCAAATCAATAAAAAATATATATCTTTGGGTGAAGATTACAAAAAAAAATCATAGAGACAGAAAGTAGAACAGTGGTGGCCAGAGGCTGGGAGTGGGAAAACGGGGAGTCGGGGTCTATAGCCGGTGCAGAATTTCAGTTGGGAAGACGGAAAAGGTCCTGACCGTGGCGGTGGGCCAACGAGGTGAACGCATTTAGTGTCACTTAACTGTACACTTAACAATGGTAAATGTATATTTTATCACAATAAAAATTATAGCAATTTAGTCTTATAAACAAAAATGCTCCTTTCACAATGCACATCATAAGTAAAAATGGAAAAAAGTCTGGATACAGGGGATTAGAAACTAATTTCCATTCTTGAAAAATAAACACATGTTCTTTTTAAGATGAAAAATAAAAATCTATCATCTTAGTCTCCCCAGATAGAAAATTCAAGTTTTCTTTTAAATGTACTAGTATTTTATCTTTGAATTTATAAAAATTAACATAAAAATAATAATAAATTAAAATTACCATTAAAAAATACAGCGAGCATTGCCCTCAGACGACTTCTACCCAGACAGTCAAGTATGTCAGTTTCTGTGAGGCCGTGAGTCAGAGCCAGGGAACCAGAGCGCCGGGGTCAGCAGAGAGCCAGGCCATGCGGCTGAACCCCTCCAGTCGGGCCCTTGCGACCCACACCCCCTGTTGCTCTTCCACATCTCTCTTGCATCCTAGGGATATTGCCTGTAATTTCAGCCCCTTTGGCCTAAATCTCAGGAGTTTTCCCACATAATACAAAAACAGAAAGCAGATAACATGATAAAGCGGTTCTAACAAAATCCCATTACAATCTAGGGTCAAAGTGGCAGGTTTGTTGGCAAGATTAAACATCTCACACTTGCATTCACTGTTTTTCATTTTCTCTTGCCTTGGAAGCTAACTACGAATACTCAGCCACCGCCACAATGTCAAGCCCCGTGGAAATGATTTAACTCCTGCAGTGTACCCTACATACCCATCCCGCCATGGGCGTCTCTAATCCAGAGCGAGCACCACGCGCTTCAGGCTGAGGTCTCCATGGGTCCTCTGACCTGTGGCCTTCCGGCAGGCCAGTCATCCAGGGAAAGCATCTTTATACAGTGACCTGGCCATGCTGAGGGTCCCTCAGGCAAAGAGCCTGAGCACCATGCAACACAGCAGTGAGCGTAGTGAGCAAGGCCCTGCTTCCATGGAGGAAGAGCCCAGAGCAGAAGTAGACACTGAAGGAGAGATTAGAAGTGTCATGAGTGCCGGGAGAGAGCCGGATAGAATACTTTGGAAACCGGCATATAGCCTGGGTGGCTGCGGTGAGGGGAGAGCCGGGACGAGGGGATGGAAATTACAGCTCATCCTGGAAAACAACCGTGCAGTGGGACGCCCGGCTCAGGAGGTGTCGGAACAGAGGGCAGCCAATTTGAGCAGAGGATGCCGGGGAGAACAGCCCCCACCCTGGGTGGCTGGAAACGGGTAGAGTAACTGCCTGGTGATAAAGAACACAGGCTGTGCAGAAAAACGGCCCTCGGTTCCATTTCTAGCTTCACATTTACTAGCCACAAAAATATAGGCAAGTTGCTTGACCTTGAAATTATAAATAATTTTAAACATATACAAAACTAAAATCATGACCTATTCATCACTCTGCTTCAACAGTGACCAACTCATGACCAATCTTCTCTGCATCCTCACCAGACTTTCTGACTCCGGCCTTATTCTGAGGCAAATCCCAAACACCAATTATACATACATATGACAATAACTTTTTTTAAAATAACACACAATGCCATTACCATGGATAACATTTTATAAGTAATTTCTTCATATCATCAGCTGCCTAGTCAATTCCAAGTCTGACATTTCCACGTGTGTCTGAGTGTGTGCCCGAGAACACTGTTCTCCCACTGGCTACCTCCCACGGCTGGCGGCACTCATGGGCAAGACAGCACGGTCCCTCGAGACCTGGGGCGGAAATGTCATATTCCAAACTTTGAACTGCTTCTGGGATCAGTCCCTGTGCTGGCACAATTGCTAGATCTTCACATGAACTCCAAGAGGGAGACAGACTGGAGTTTCTCACATTTTGCAGGTGAGAAACTTTAGGCTCAGAGAAGGAATGGAGTTCCTTGTACTCACAGGGTGAGGCAGGACCCAAGTCCTCATCTCTAAAGCCCAGGCCGAAGCGCGTTCTTTCCATTTTCCCCTTTGTTGTTGTCGTGGTGCTGGTGGTGGTGATTTTCAATTCAAATGATGATTTGTTTTTAGAGTACAAAGTAACACATGTCCATTGCAGGAAATTTGGACAAAATCAAAGCAGTATTAGAAGGAATTTCATCTCCTGTGGTTTAACTGCTCTAAATGGTTTCCCTCTGGTCATTTTTATACACACATATTTTTATGTGATTGAGATTATACTATATGTGCACACTTACACCTATGATTCACTTCATTTTATATCATATTCATCCCTGCTGTGTTAATAAAAATCCTTTGCTGACATCATTTTAATGTGTGAATAATTTTCTATTTCATGAATATTCCATAATTATTGAGTTGCCATGTATTTGGTGGACAGTTACTTTGTTTCTTTTTTTTTTAAATCCTCACCTGAGGACATTTTTTCATTGCTTTTAGAGAGAGGGGGAGAGAGGGGGAGGGAGGGAGAAACATCAATGTGAAAGAGAAATACCACCTTGGTTGCCTTCTCATACGCACCCCGACCAGGAAACAAATCTGCAAACTTTCAGTCTACAAGACGCCATGCCAATTAAATGAGCTACTCCAGCCAGGGTATATGAACATCTTTGTTAAGAACACTTGATCCACTTCTTTAATTATTTTCTTAGGACTAACTTCTGGAAGGGGATTGTTGGCTTAGCAGGTCTATGGACCCGACACTCACCAGCAGGTGCTCAAGGAAATTTCTCTCAAGTCAATACAACTGTCATTAGAAGCAAAGTAACTTCTAAATTAGTTAAGTAAAATTAATAGAAATTTGCATTATTTAATTTTTCAAAATATGCTTCATATGTTTTAAAACATATTGGTCTTATGTCAGACAGCTTTGGCAGATGGAAAACTTGCTACATGTTTCAGCTGAAACACAGTGAGGATATTAGGGGATCGTACTAAGTTTCTTGAAGCCCCTGGAGTAAGTTAAACGGCCTCTATTGTATCCAAGCTGCTGAGGTAGCAGAGTTCCACAAGAATGGGTCTTACAGCAACTTTGCCAGGCCCAAAACATCCTCTGAAGGTCAGACTTGAATAACTGCCTGTTTGTTTGACATCTGTACCTGGGTGCATGTATAATAGAATCTTCATTTTGAGTAAGTCCATAACAGAACTCTGTGTCTCCATGCCCCTCTTACAATGTGTTTCTTCCCCAGTTTTTACCGCGTAAGTAAATGGGGACCGCCACCACCTGGGTGCTCAGGCCAAAGTCTATGGATCATGTTTGGTTACTTCCCCTCACCCTCTCCTTCCAATGCATCAGGGAGCCCTGTCTGCCCCCTTCAATACACATCCAAACTGAACCCATTCCGTTGGCTCACCTGCTTCCCAGCAGGACATTCTTCACATCTCAGAGCATGTTTCTCCCCAGCTCAAAATTCTCCAGTGGCATCTCTTCACACGGGAATAAAATCCCAATTCCCACCCAATCTGTGTCCTGTGCAACTCCTCAATCTCCTCTCCCACCACTTCCTTCCCCTCCAGCCACGATGAGGTTCTCCCACGCTCCTCTCTGCCACAGACCTAGAACGGGCTTCATCCAGGTTGTCATCCTGCGCTCCCCTTTGCATCACTCAGGTCTCGGCACGCAGGGCACCTGCTCACCTACCTAAGGTGGACACCCTCCTGTGGCTTCCCATCCCCTACTGCTTTGATCTTTTCCACAATACTCATCACTACTAGATGAAGAATCTCTTCATCTGTCTGTTGACTGTCTCCCCAGTAGAACGTTCACTCCATAGGGGAGCGCCTTCATCTGTTGTGTTTATCGCTAACACACAGAACACAGCACAGGGCACACTATAGTGCTTAACACACAGTCGTGCTCAATAACCATCCATTGCTGGATGAATGAATGAATGAACGAATGAGGTAGAAAGCTTTCACTATAAAGACCGCATTAGACTTTGGCTTATTACAAAGAAGGACAAACTTGAACTACCATTGAGAGGGAGTAAACTATCAGGGCTTTTAAAATTGCAAACCACTAGATAAATGAAGAGTATTATCATTATATCAATGTGGCATCATGCTAGATGCTTTGTGCTCTGTACAAATGGACAGGGCATAGTCCCTGCTCACACAAATAGAGATAATAGCCAGTTAAGATGCTCACAGAAGGCTCTTGACCAAGATAAACAGTTTATTGTAAGTACACTGAATTTCTGAGAACACTGGAGACTATTTAAAGAGAATATTTAGGAAGGTAATCATGTTCATTTTAAGAAGAGAACTTTGAAAATTAATTT
>PVJI01019481.1:0-30989 GCA_004026765.1 Micronycteris hirsuta | reverse complement strand
AAGCATTTCATCTGTATCCATTCTAAAAGAAGGGGGGAGGGGTAAATAAAGCAGCCTATCTAAAAATACTGCTTTGCAAAGCATTTCAGCCTGTCCTCAGTTTTGCTTTGATTTTGACGAGTTGGTAAAGCCTAATAGTTTCATCAAAGGACTAGCTCTCATTAGCATTATTTTCTCAGCTCTTCCCTAAGAAATTCAGCTATTGAAATTGTAACTGTACTTGGTTCCTTCAAGTGGAAAGGGATCAAATTTGACTCAGGGTGTTACTTTTGCCCAAAATTTATAACATTATGAAGTATTAAAATAAATGTTTCTTTATCCAGACTGTTTCTAGATAGTCTAATATTTGTTTCTGGTGGAATGAATCACATTAAAATTGGTTAATTTGGATGGATATTGGGGTGCTCAAGTTCTAGGTCTTTAGAGAGGAGATTTGCCTCTATTAGCAAAATAAATAACTTAGTACAATTAAGATTCAGTTTCTCTTATTTGTCTTTGGGCTCTTGGTTAGAGGCATAGGGATCTGAATAAGTAGGTGTATAATATTGCATTTGAAATAAGTGGACACAAATTCTGTCTTTCCTTCACCATGGACTAAACCCTCAAGCATTAAGGAACAACATTCTTTCCCATTCATTTCCATACTGGCCTTTGACTGCATCCAGATTCCTAGCAGCATGCCTTACCTATAGCACTGTGTGCGTTTGCTGTCACAATAAAGTATATTTTGTCTTGCATTGGTGCAGTACTGCTTATTTTCCAGTGATCCTTATCTAGTAATTATCTTGTCTTAGTTTTATCTAGTATCACATCATACCGTTGAGTGGCTGTAGCTTGCTTCAGTGATGCCAGGTGACATTCTGGCTTAGTTAACTTTACCTAATTTACACCTAGGCATACTGAATTTACCAGTATTAACTTCTCTGAGATGATTTTGCTTCAGATGCCGACAACTACAAATAAAATAGATCACTAGGTTAACTTGTAGGTGACTGAGGCAGGTACCACAGCAAGCAATATGGAAGATCCAGTCAGATTGGATTCTTTACAGAAAAGCAGACACATTTGGTTAAGATGGGAAACACTGATGACTGATTTTGTTTTGGGATAGGAAAACTAACCAAATACAGGTGAGTATATTGCATAATAAGTGAGTTACTGAAGGGTGTACAAATTAAGCTTTTTCCTTTGACTGAAAACTTTAGAATCCTTTACTTTTAGGTGACAGTGACTGTAAATTGTTTTGATCTTAAGTGCTTTTACTTAAAGGGACCCTGAGGTAAATATTTTGTGTTAAAAATTCGTTAGTAATTATACAGTGATTTAAGTTACAATTGTGAGTAGCTGTTTTGAGATTGGAGGAGAAAAATAGCAATAACCATGTCTGTTTTCTAAATTTATTCATAAAAGTCATTTGGGATATTTAAATGCAGAGTCTGGGCCCCAGCCCAGGCCTAAATCAGTCCAAAGGTAATTTTTGATTGGGCAGGATTGGGAAACCACTGATTATAAAAATAATTCAGAAACATTTATGATGATTCATTTCCACACCAATTATAAAAATATCTCACAGTTTAAACAGATAACCACTAATTGCATGTCTGACCAGCTTTCCACCATGAGCCATGTAAAACCCAAACTCCTAGGTGTGAATTGGGAATAGAACAAGATTAAAATGAAAAAGTCCTGTTTGGCCAGCATTTTGCACTAATGTGAAAATGTGTTACAGAAATAAAGCAGAACTGAGAGGAGACATTAGGGTGGATATCCATGCTAAATGTGGTATGAAATGTACGGATTCTTTATTTTAAAATATTGGGGTTTCCCAAACTGAAATGTATATTTAGGTGTAAAACATATATTCAAAAAGCACCACGAAGGGTTTTGTGATCCTGGACGTCACTACGTATTTAGGTATTTAAAATCATCAATGACTTGACCATTTGGGAGATTTGTTAAACAGTGGATTATATCCCTGTTCCTTCCCCTAATACTGAATTGGTCTCTGAGGCAGAGCCAAGAAATCCAAATTTAATTTAATTTTTTAAAGATTTTATTTATTTACTTTTACAGAGAGGGGAAAGGGGGAGAGAAACATCGGACCTGGCCCACAACCCAAGCATGTACCCCAACTGGGATTTGAACTGGCGACCTTTCAGTTCAAAGGCCAGTGCTCAATCCACTGAGCTACACCAGCCAGGGCAACTTATTTTTATTTTTATTTTTTTCTTTTACCAAACTGTAAAGATAAACCTATCTGCTAATACATGAAAACCATTATTCATAGGGTTATTCAAACCCTGTGGGTGATTGTGGAGTGTTACCACCTGGTAAAAGTACGTATTTGTCACAAGAGGCCCTCATGTTGGGGAGTATGAATAAGAAAATATAGATTAAAATGATTTCTACCTGTTAAAAACTGACTTAAAAATGGGTGAATACGACAGATTAACTTTTTTTTTTTAAGATTTTATTTTTTATTTATTTTAGAGAGAGGGAAGGGAGGGAGACAGAGAGGGAGAGAAACAGCAATGTATGGTTGCCTCTCACATGGCCCTCACGGGGACCTGGCCTGCAACCTAGGCATGTGCCCTGACTGGGAATCGAACCGGGACTCTTGGTTCCCAGCCCGCGCTCAATCCACTGAATTACACCAGCCAGGACGACATTAACTTTTAAGGAGAGAAAAAATTTCAGGGAAAGAGTTTCTAGAAAGATAATAGACTTTAATGACCTGTCTTCAATGCTGATTGTGATTTATTGGCTATGTGACTTTGGGAAGTGTGTGACTTAACCTCTGAAACTTAGTTTTCTCAGGTGTGAATTATAAAATCGAACCTTTTAAGTGATTCTTGTTAGAATATAGTGAAATATTTGGCCTAAGAATCTGTTAATTATAATGCAAATGTATGGCTAACTATTCTTTAGTTAGTACCCCTGAACGACCCTTCACAATCATCTAATTTTGCTCTAAAGTAGAGAATGATCAGAATGCTTTGAAAGTTCTTTAAGCTCTTCCTGGTCTTGATGTGTGCTGCTAAACCTTTAAGCAAATAGGACATGAAATTTGTTTTATCAGGTGTTCCCCTCGAACTTTCACCATAAGGAATCTTTCATAATCTGCAACATAGACATTTCACATCACTTTCAAAAATTGTCAAAGCTCCTATTTTTCTCCTACCATGGAGCAGAAGGAAGAAATGTAAAAGGTTTATTGAATACAATCTTAATGTAAATAAAAAGCCTAAATTTTTCCCTGTTAAGAGTCTTGCAAGAAATGTTCACTAAGATACTGACTACTTTTCAAATCCAATTTTTCTCTTATGTTCATCCCAGCCCATTTCACAGTACTGCTATAGTAGTACAGTCTTTAAAGAATCCTAAGGTTATAAGAGAAATGGTTTATATACCAAATCATCTCATTTTAGTCCTCTGCCAGCTTGCCCTAAAGATGAATAAGTCATTTCTTGTCCCTGGATTTTAAAGCAAAGTACAAAGACAAATTTCGCTTTATTTGAAGAACATATCCAGAGCAAGGCCCAGGTTTGACGAAAGAGGTGTTTGTGTCCCTGAGGATTGATCAGAGGTTTTCAGGGATGGGCGCAGTTTAAGAAACCCTGCTTGTGTGCTCCAGAATCAGGAGATTGGCTTCGTCTGTTCTCCAGAATTTCCTCTTCCACCAGTTGTTGAAGCACCACGGAGCAGTGCCTCGCTACCTTCTCAGCTAACCCACTCTCTGCCTGTAGCCTCCCAGGAATTACTGCACAAAGTGGAAGCATTTTTCTGAACACATGGTGATGCCATGAGTATTTTCTGTCCCTAGCTAAGCCATCTCCCTTCCCTAGGTTCTAAGCCAATTGGAAGGGGCCCAGAGGCCTTTCTAAAACCTTTGAGATGCCAGAAGGAATAAGTATGTAAATCCCTTTTCTTAGGCCTGACTAGTGTGGCTCAGTGTGTTGGGCATCATTCCCCAAATCGAAAGGTTTCCAGTTTGTTTCCTGATTCTGGGTCAGGGCACACGCCTGTGTTGCCGGCTAGGTCCTGGCTGGGGGCACGCAAACGGCAACAGATTGATGTTTCTCTCCCTCTCTTCCTCCCTCCCTTGCCCTCTCTTGAAGGGTAAATTAAAATTAGAGTAAGCTCCTTAGAAAACAAGTTCCAAAGATTGGGATGGGGGTATTTTTAAGGACTTAAATAAGGAGTAAAACATTTGAGTGGCCCTGAAGTTTACACTGAAGAAAAAATGTTTCTAAATATAAAATTAGCTAGAACCCATGCTACCAAAAAAGTACCAGTAGACGGCATGAGTATGCAAGAAAGTTAGTCCTTAACTGCCAGCCTGACCTATATTTTGGAAAAGAATAACATCTGGGGCATTCTGCTATCGTTGCTATTAGTCGGTAACCTGAAGTGAGATGATTTTACTCTGATTGGGTAGAGTTGTGGGGGTCACGTGAAATCAAGTGTGAGAAAATACTTTGGGAGCTATAATAAAGTACTATACAAATAACCGTACAGTTTTGTTTTTGTGATGCCATTTTTGCTGCCATGTTTATTTAAGTATTTAAAACTTTAGCTTACATCAAAATATTTTTCAACAGTTCTTGCATATGGGCTTTTATTTTGATAATAACAACCTGAGGTTATAGAAAATCAAATGTCACAGTGTGACTTTGAAGTTTGTTAACCTCTTGCAACCTCATTTCCTCAGCTTGAAAGTACAGAAAATAATTTTTTGAGAACGTGTGTGAAAATGTATAAACCATACAGTATTCTAAAAATATATTCCTATAATTTGAGTGAGGTTCAATGAGTTTTTAACTAGCATCAACACCAGTTGCTAGAAAGTATTTGCTCAATCATTTATCTATTCAGCAATATTTGAGTGCTGCTTATGCGTGTCAGGCGATAGGCTAATTATTAGCAACACCTGGCAACTACTTCCCAGTAGCCTTATGAGGATGTTTGCAAAACCCAGTAAATATCTTCAGAGCCACTACCTTAATACTGAGTGTATTCCTGCTGCAGGAAATGAGACATTCCACATAGGGTGCATAAGCTCATCAAGCATAATAGAAGGCCTTATTTTTCTTCAATTAATTAATGTCTAAGTTTGAAAAGAGAACACCTTCCAGATTAAGGGAGAATAACAGAAATCACCTTTCCATGGGCAATGGATTCCAAAATTGTTTAACCTTACCTTCTAAAACAAACATCATCGGTCTCCCATCCAGAAGTAAATATAAATCAGCATCTTCAGGGCACTTGGCAGTAAGAACACCAGCTCACGTCAGGCAGCCATGCCAAGTAGAGGACTTTCAGAACAGAGGTGGGGAGTCGATTCAGAGTCTGCACAAGAAACATCCCAGGCAAAGCGTTCTTTAAGTCGGATTGGTGGGGAGGCAGGGAGAAGAAAAGTGAAGGTGAAAGAGACATATATTCATAGGACCTGAAATGCAGGCATTGTCTGAGTAGTGATCTCAAACCCAAATGCCTTTGGATGCCGGATGCCATTAAAATAACGGAAGTGGGCCTGGTGTAAGACTCCTGAAAATGGTTACACGGTAAGGAGGGAGGGCACATGCTACTGAAAGTCACTTTCAACTTAAAATAGCTGGCCAAACACAGCTTATCCTTTGGGCCTTGGGGGCTCCAGTTTATATCCCTTATCTAGTCCAACCTCTGGTTTTAAACATTTGGAAATTAAGGCCTGAGAGATGAAATGACTAAGCCAAGTACTCACTGTAAGTAAGACAGAAAAGACTGTTCAGGGTGAGGCGTTCCATGGTAACATTTGTGCTAAAGGTCATAACCTTCATGACATTTTCAGAGCAGCCTTGGAAGATAGACTGGTTAGAACATGGATTCTGAGGCAAAAGGGCCTGTGCCCGAATCCCAGTTCAAACACCTAATAACTGTATGCTTTGGTGCAAGTTCTTAACCTTTCTGTGCCTCAGCTGCTCTTTTTTAAAAAAATTATATTTTATTGGTTATACGATTACAGTTGTCCAGATTTTTTCGCCCTCTGCTCCCCTCCACCTAGCAACCCAACTCCCTCAGGCAATCCCCCCACCATTGTCCATGCCCATGGGTCATGCATATAAGTTCTTTGGCTGCTCCATTTCCTATACTGCACTTTACATCCCCATGGCTATTCTGTAATTCCCTATTTGTACTTCTTAATCCCCTCACCTCCTCACCCATTCCCCCACAATCCCCTCCCATTTCTTTCTCTTTAACCTTTGGCATGTTAATTATGATGTCTTGGAGTGGGCCTCTTTGCATCCATCTTGTTTGGGACTCTCTGTGCTTCTGGACTTACATGTCTATTTCCCTCACCAAATTAGGGAAGTTTTCTTTCATTACTTTTTCAAATAGATTTCCAATGTCGTACTCTTTCTCTTCTCCTTCTGGAACCCCTATGAAGTGAATGTTGGATTGCTTAAAGTTGTCCAAGAGGCTGCTTGCACTCTCCTCATTTTTTTGGATTCTCTTTTCTTCTTCTTGTTCTGATTGGTTGTTTTTTGCTTCCTTATGTTTCAAATCATTGATTTGATTCTCAACTTCATCTGCTCTACTGTTGTTTCCCTGTAAATTGTTCTATATTTCAATTAGTGCATCCTTTGTTTCTGACTGGGTCTTTTTTATGCTGTTGAGATCCTCCCTAAGTTCCTTAAGCATCCATATAACCAGTGTTTTGAACTCTGCATCTAATAGATTGCTATCTCCATTTCATTTAACTCTTTTTCTGGAGTTTTAATCTGTCCTTTCATTTGGGCCGTGTTTCTTTGTCTCCTCATTTTGGCAGCTTCCCTGTGTTTGTTTCAATGTATTACATAGAGCTGCTATGACTCCCTGTCTTGGTAGTGTGGCCTACTGTAGCAGGTGTCATGTAGGGTCCAGTGGCACAGCCTCCCCTTTCATTCAAGTTGGGTATTCGAGATGCACCCTTCGTGTGGGCTGAGTACATGTTCTCTTGTAGTTGAGACTTGGTTGCTGTTGGCAGATCAATAGGGAGATTTTACCCAGGCCAGTCAGCTGCAAGGATTGGCTGTGACCACTTACCACCAACCTCCACCCTCCATGGAGGATCAGCTGTGCAGGGGTAGGATGGTGGTGCTCTGACATGATCTGTAGGTGTCCACTGGGTATGCTGGCCCTGGGGTTCCACCTGTGTTCTGCCCTGGGCCACCTTTCCTGAGCCATAAAGAAACCTAAGATGGCTGCTGCTTGGTCTGGGCTTGGAGATTCCCAAGCAAAGCCAAGCTGTGAATCTAGGCTGCTAATTCCAGGCCTGGATCTCACTGAGACCAGCTGCTGCTTATTTGAGAAGATTTAGGAAGTTGTGAAGCTTGAGCCCAGATCAGCAATTCATACGGGAAACCAGCTTGGGTAGGCCCATAAATTGGGTGGGGTGGAGTCTCTGGGAATCTCCAAGGCGGGTCAGTGTTAGCCAGGTTGATGGAATCTTAGATATGGCCTCAGTCTGCTGGCTCTGTTGGGGGAGGGCCCAGAAAAAGGGGAATGGCCTTTGCTCGCCTTGATGCCAGATACTCCAGCCCTGTACACCACTGGTGCCGCTCAAGCCACCTCTCCAGCGCCAGAGCCCAGAAGGAGTGAGTCTCAGTAGGTGAGTCCATGTGTGGGTTCTTTAAGAGGAATTGCTTGGGCTCTAGAAGTTTCTTCTACTGACTCAATCTCTGGTGGTTTTTGAAGCCTGAAGTTGTGGGGACTTATCTTCCTGGCACTGGAACCCTGGCGTAGGGCTGGGACTCCTCACTCCCGAGATATGCCTGGTGAATTTTTATCCACCACAGGTGGATGTGGGGCCAGCCCATTCTGTGTCTGTGCCCCTCCTACCAGTCTGGGTGGATATGGTTTTTTTAATTCTGTAGTTGTTGGACTTCAATTCAACTCAATTTCTGTTGCTTCTGAGTGATGGTTGTTCTGTATTTTAGTTGTAATTTTGTTGTGGTTGTGTGAAGTGGCAAGCCATGTCTGCCTACGCCGCCATCATGACTAGAAGTCATCTCAGCTCCTTTATGTATAAAATAAGGATAATAATATTCAATAGTACTAACTTCATAGGGCTGTTGTAAGGATAAAAATGAGTTAATATGTGGAAAGTGCTTAGATCAGTGACTTGCTCAAAATGCATGCTGAGAGGTCAAGGTCACACAGCTTTACTTAGGGTCTGTCTCTATTGTGGACTGGAGTATGCAGGTGGAGATGATGTAAGGGTCACCTGCCTGGGGAAGGGAGGGCCTTCCTACTAGCTCCTGTCATCTCCAACTACTCTATATTCCTCGCAGACACAGCCTATGAGTCATCTGACCAGGTCACATCCCTGCCACTCCCATCATTGCTCCCCATTCCCTGCTCTCTGCAAGACCCCACTTGCCTCTGCAAAGCCTCAGTCACACCAAGTTCCTTGTCTGTCCTTGAAAAGTGACATGCTTTGTCCAACTCACTGTGCTGTGTTCAGCTATTCCTCTGACTAGGATGCCTACCCCATTCTTTGCCTTTTCCTTCAGGTCCCTGAAGACTAAGCAGCTCTGAGCACCCATCCCTCGTCCCATCAGGATGGGTGATGTGCTCCTCCTGTACCTGCCCGAGAATATCCTGTCTTACCTCTTTCATAGAACTTGCATACATCATTGTATAATTATTTATTTACTGATCTATTTCCCCTTCTAAGTATAATTTTGAGTCTAAACCAACTTTTATTTCTGAGTCCTCCAGGGCTATTACAAATTCTGATACAGGGCAGGGCAGTGGTCAGTTCCAAGCCCAGGCCACACTCCAGACCAATTCAGTCACAATCTCTGAAAATGGGACAGGACATCAGCATTTTTTTCAAATCTCCCTAGGTGACTTCAATGTGCAGACAAGCTGGGGAAGTAGAGTTTCAGAATGCAGGATGGGTGGGTGGATGGATAGATGGATGGTCGGATGGATAATCGGGTTGAAGGATGAATATGAGAGTAAAGAAGAGAGAGAGGAGTGTTTTTAATAAGAAGTAACTGCATAAGCAAAAGCTCAAAAATAACAAGGTACACAGGAACCGATCAAAGAAAAAACTAAAGAGATAGTGAAGGAGCCGACTATGAAGGGCCTGACTTGCTGTGCTCAGGAATCTGAATTTTATGCTATAGGTAGGTGGAAACCCTTGAAAGATTATAAGTAGAAGAGTGAACTGAACAAATATAATTTTTAGAAAGCCAGTTGGCAACTGTGAGAACTTAATTGGAATGGGGAGGGTCTGGAGTCAGGAAAAAGGTGATTTTTCTGCTTCAGTCTCCTGCTAGGGACTGGCCTCTGGGAGCCCGCTGAACTCTTGGAGAGGCAGCCCAAGTGCAGCTTGGCTGTGGGAGCGCGCGAGGCCGTCAGGGTCACATGGAGATGCCTCATCTGCAGCTGGTGGTAAAATGAGGACTCCAATCTAGTCTTTCTGCTCCTGCGCCTTGTAACTTCGTACTTCTTTCAAATTTCCAGCTCCTCCAGGTGGTTTCTGACTCCGTATCTGGTTGCGAAAAGTAAAGCTTGGCAAATGCAAACTCACAGGCAAGCAGACATTAATTCATCAATGGCCAATGGCCGCTAACAAGGGAAGCTGACGCTGCCAATTAAACAGTTAGCTCTGGGCGTCCAACTGCAAAGAGAAGCATGGTGGCAAAGCCACCGATCATCCTTTCCAGTTTTCTCTTGTAGTTGATCAATTCCTTAATCAACCCTCAGATATTCGAGGGATCCCTGGGTTCCCCAGAAGTCTGCTTGCCCTGCTGCCACCCCATTTTACCTGAAACTAGGTTGTCCTCTGTCCTCTGGAACACCTTTTCTTTTTCCCTTTCCCCTGACTAGTAACAGACTGGGAAAGGGCCAGACTGGGAGGAGGCCTCCAGCCACCCGTCTGGTCTTCTGCTCCCCCCGTGGACTGTGCTGGCACCCCCAGACACATGCTGAGAGCCCAAGCATATGCGGGAAAGACTAACCTGACCCCCCACCAGTGGTCTGTTTTTTTGGCCTTTTCCCATCTTTCCTCATCTGATGATTTTTCTATCTCTTCTCCTTTGTTTCCTGTTTATTATTTTTTCTTCCCTCTTCCTATTTCCCCTGCAACCATCTTCTTATGCTTATGATCCTTTATCTACCTGTTCCTTCCTGCCCCAGAGCTGCCACACTCTGACCTTGCCCTGGCCAAGGGCACCTGGCAGAGGAGGAAAGTGGAGGCTGAGCCTGCTAAGATGAGCACCTGCAGAGCTCCAGCTGCCCAGAAGGGGGCGGCCTTTCTGATAGGCACAGAGCTCGGTGAGCAGGCTACCCTATTTTTATTTTTTCCTGTCTTTCTCCTCTGTTCAGGACCAATGCGGTGGGGTGGACAGAGCATAAGCAATGGAGTTAGGCCTCTGCTCAAATCCTGGCTCTGCCATTCACTAATTCTGTAACCTTGACCATGTTATTTGACCTCTTTGAGCTTCAGTTTCCTCATCTGTGCCCACCTCCTTCCTTGGTTATTGGCTCTAAATGCCTAGGGAAACATTCAAGCACAGTGAACACAGAACCAAGTCTTAAATGATCAATCAACCATTTACCAGCTGTTTGACCTCATTACCTAACTTCTCTAAGCTTCAATACCCTAAACTCCTCAATGTGTAACAACCGGACCAAGCCTGTAGGGTTGTCGTGAAGGTAGATGAGGTAACTCAGCAGAAGTATTTAGCATCTGGACACATAGTGAGCATGAAATAATTCCCAGTGATATGATACTTTGTTACAACATATTATTTGTGTACTACCTAGTACATGGTAGGCGCTTATCATAACCAGCCTCTGTGAAGGTCCCCTGGCATCCTCACCTTCTGGAATCCCTACCCTCTTGCAGTTTCGTCCCACAATGAGTCACAGCTAGTTTGTATGAATACAGTGCGAGTAACAGTGTGTGACTTCCAAGGCCAAATCATATAAGGCATTGCAGCTTTCCCTTCAGCTTCTTGAGCCACCCTGGGGAAGTCAGTCTCCATGCTGAGAGATCGTGCAGCAGCCTGCGGAGAGGCCCCCATGGAGAGGCACTGAGGCCTCCTGCCAATGACCAGCACAGACTTGCCAGCCATGTGAGGGCCTCCCCAACACACACACACACACACACACACACACACACACACACACACACACACATCAAGTGGGTCCTCAGGCCCAGCCAAGGCTTGAGATGGCTGCAGGCCTGGCTGACACCGATGGCAAGCTCATGGGATATGCAGAGCCAGAACCACTCAGCCAAAGCCAATTAACCCATTTCCAGACCCACAGAAAGGGGCAAGATAATAAATTAGTGTTGTTGTTTTAAGCCACTCATTTGTCATGCAACAATAATGAACTAATAAGGTGCTTTAGCAAAGTTAGTCTCCTCCCCCTTCCAAGTGAGAAACAGATTGGCATTTCCATCTGCAAATCTATTCAGTCTAGCATGTGAACAGTAGGGGGCACCATTGGACCACTTTCTGGTCCAGCTGTGTTGGCATTTTCCTCCTTCAAGCAGGGGGCACACTCTGGATGGACCAGAGGAAATGCCAGACCTGCCAGGAAAAAGGCCAGTGGCCTCAGGACCCTGCTCTTTATAGGCAGAGCTGGTGGTGGTCCCAGAGCAATAGCTAGGTGCAAGGGAAAGCTCAAAGCAGGCCCTTGCCACTGTAGCCAGGAAGCCCAGAGAACAGCCCAGGGTCCTGCTTCCTAGCATTAAGTTTTGGGGCAGGCTCGACCAAAACTGCCCAGCGGCTGAGCACACCCCTCTGCTCTCCTGGTGTCCCCCAGAAAGAACAGAGAGCCCCGATGACCCTCATCTCCTCTGAGCCAGAGACTCAGGGCATCAAGGGCCTTCCACATCCTTTTGTGACATCTCCCTGGCCCAGAAGAGGCAGAGCTTTGCAGAGGAGGGAGAGGAGGGGTAGAACATATCCTAGATGCTTCAGCCCATTTCTTACTGGTGTGTGAAGTCAGGGAGGGCGCCCAGAGAAGGAGGTCGTTGGAAGGGGTGAAAGGGTAAAGATCAATGCATGGGGAGTTAGCTGATCCCCGGAATGGATCCCTGGTACCTGCTCCCCTTGCCAGTAAACCTGGATAAAGGCAGGACCACCCTCCAGTGGGCTTGTGGAAACGTGTGGAAGGCACGTGTTTTCCTCTGATGTGGTGTGCTTAAGTGTCACATCTACCGGCAGACACCTTGATCCTGGGTTTCCCAGCCTGCAGAGCTCTGAGCGATGAATGCTTGCTGTTTGAGTTGCCCAGTTTATGGCATTTTTGTTACAGCGGCCTGAATGGACCGAGACACCAGGTCATACCTTGTTTGGGGAAGCCCCCAGGCGACCACAAGTCTGATTTTGTAGTTAGTGTCACAAAGCATCCCAACACTGGGCTTCTCTGCCCTACGTTTTGCATTGGGACCCTCATTCTTCCCCGATCTCCAGCTCAGCTGTGCAGTGAACTCCAGTCCCTGGGAAGACATGTTGTTGGCTGACGAATCTGTTCTCCTCCGCCTAGCAAGTGGCTTTCCCTCTCCAGGGACGCCATGTTGTCCTTGCAGAAGAGCCTGTGTTTGAGTGAGAGGCTTCATTGCTCTCCTTCCTTCTGTTTTCAGAACTTTCCTGTCACACGGCAGGCACTCAACTATTTTGATAAATGAATGCTTCCATAGGCTTAGGGTCTAGATGGTTTGGTGAAACTAAACAGATAAAAGAAACAGTGTCATAGGAATATATTCACTCAACAAATGACTGAGCTCCTACTGCAAATAAGGCACCGTGCTAAGTGCTGTGGAGGACTAAGGCGACAGGTAACAGCTATCCTCCCCAGGAAACCACATGTGACAGTACTTTGTGAAACAACTGTCTCTGTCATCACCCACTTTCAGCACACACAGAGAAAGAAGTGAAGGCCGGGGTCGAGTCTCCAGGTGGGTGAGCTGTAATTCTGAGTTGCTGTTCAGGTGGAAACAGCACTGTGCAAAATGGAAAGTACTCTGAAACCTCTGAGAAGTTGGGTGGTCCCCTCTGGTCCAGGGAAGAAAGTGGGGGTCAAAGGGGTAGGCTATCAGGAGAAGCTGGGTGCCTATGGTTTTGTTTTCTTTTGTTTTTAATGATCCAAAAAGGGGCTCTCTGAAATATCTAAATGAAGTTGATAAATGCCTCCACTCTGGGACATTCACTAAGCTAATCCCAGTCCGTAAGCTAGTCAAGGTGTTCTTACCTGGAGTAGGTAAGAGCAAGGGAAATCGGAGGAGGCTCCATCAGCCCACAACAAAGTACCCCCAAAGAAAAATGTTTAGAAATCATTACAGCCCCTCTCTCTGTGAAAAGTCTTGGTCAAAAATGTCATTTCCTCCTGACAAAGAAACAAGCTGCTTCCAACCGCTCAAAATAGCTTCACCCACTTCTCCACAGTAAGGAAATTGATTTTCTGTTCTCTCTCCACTCCCTCTGGACAGTGGAACTCAGTTATCAAGCTTTACTTCCTGTTCTCCCAGTAACCCTATTTGGTGAAATTAGAATTAGGCATTTAATTCAATGAAGCGCAAAGCTCAATGAGATTAGCCTTATGGTTTCAAAACCTCTTGCTAAAGAAACAGAATCCCATGTTCTCCATTCCTCTTCCAAAAACTGACAGAAAACTAAAGGGAGGTTGGGGGTTGGTACGGCTTTTGGGTCCTGTGCCCGACTCCGCCCTGGACTGTCATGCCTTTGAACCCTGTCAGGGCTAGATATTTATGAACCTACCTATTCTGTGAAACTTGACCTACCTTCAAAAAGAAAGTGACAATTAGATTACTTTTCCACAATGTATAAAAATACGATGGCACACTGGACCAAAACACAAATAGCGGACATCCTTCCAGCACCTCCTGGGAGGGATGCAGCTTACAGGGGGCAGTTCATGTAATCCTTACCTGTGGCCAGCTTCATGGGCCTATATTGTCCGTAGTTCACAGGGCCACGTGCTCAGCAGGGCACACACTTGGGTTGCTCTTCTACTTTGCCTTGAAATTCTTAATAACCTTGGAGCAAGGGACCCTGCATCTTCGTTCTGCATTGCACTCTGCAAACTGGAGAGCCAGTGGCATCCTCACTGTAATTCTATTGCTTGGTAGGCATGTCGATCCCATCTTTCACATGGGAAACTGTCGTTTAGAGTGGGCTCAGTCACTCACCAGTTCTACACAGATGCAGAAAAACAGATATAGGATTTGAAGCCAGGTCCCTGCTATCAACCCCAAATCCATGTGCTGTTGACTCTGCCCTTCTGACATAGTTATCGAGTTCAGGTCAACCAGCTCTCTGAATCAGCATATCAATTCTGGGCACTATAGGTTACAGGGTATCAGCAGGCGAGTTGTTTTCCTTAATCAACAAGATAATTACTTTACATCTCTAAATAAATAGTTCTGAATGTATAGAATGTATTTCCTGACGAAATGTGTTCCAGCAGAATGGAACACATTTTGTCTTTGAAACCCAGGCAATATTTTTATCCTTATATACCTTTAAAATGGCATTATAGTCATTGACATGAGGACCGCTTGCTCTGTGACAACACCATAGTTCTTCCCACGATGTAGTGATTTAATATTTAAAATAATATCTGTGAAGTACAAATACAACGTATTCATAAATAAATTCAATTAGATTGTGGCTGCTAAAAGCCAATTATCATGTAAGATACTTCTAATGGTTGCAATAATTGAAATAATAAGAGAGCAGAATATTAATTTTGGCATTCTCTGTAGGCCATGGTTATAACTTGCTAAAATGGTCTAGTAGGTTAGGGAGTTTTATTGAGATTTGAGATGGCCCTTAAAATATCCGTTGTATGTTAGAAATTAGTTGTCTTGATTGATTCTATTTATAATTCTATCAAGTGTTTACCAAATGGGAGAAGGAGGGGTGCTGCAGAACTCAGAAGCGAAGTCTGCTCTACTTACAAAAGGGTACTGGTCGTCAAGATAGTGGCACCATGATTGAGAAGTTCAGACGAACCTGCCTTTGAATCCTAGTTTCACCGCGTTCTAGCTGTGTGACCTTGAGCAATTCACTTAGCTGCTCTAATGTCCTCATCTATAGAAACGTGTTGTGTTGAGCAATACATTTAAAACTTCCCAAAGCACAAGCACAGAGCCTGGCACTTAGCAAGCAAAGCATACATGTTATTCTTATGGTTTCTGCTGCCACATGGGGGAGCCCGGAAGGCTTGGGAACATGGAACTTTCTTACCTGCAGACTCAGGGGCCATGACGTTATCTTTAGCAGCAATGCGAAAATGCAGGGGTGCTCTCAGCGGTGCGCTGATACATGTCTAACAACAAGTGGTAGGGGGCCCTGATCTGTAGTGTGTGCTGATTTCCATGGTATAAGACCCCCGCCACAACTGGTTTCAAGCTACCAAACTGACGTCACTGAATGCAGATTTGGGAAGATCTGCAGCACAGGCCTCTGGAGAGCTGATGAGAGTCGGCGCCCACACGCCGCCGGGAAGCCGTGGGTCCTGAGTCTGCCTCTGCTGCTCTCCTGTCGCAGGGCCCTGGCAGTTCCCTGGGCCTGGGCTTCTTCGTCTGCAACATGGAGGCCCTCATATCTATCTGGTGTGGTGACAGTTAAGTAAGTAGAGGACATAAAACATTATGGCACCTGTGCAACACCATGGAAATTAAATTGGCAGTGGTGATACACACACAGGCTCCTGTAGTTACAGAAGCCGCTTTGTCTGACTTCAAGGTCCCAAGACATGCAGTTCCTTTGTCTTTTGATCTGCCGTCCTTCTGGCAGGAGCTCCTGGTTTACTTACCCTAAACTTTTTTTCCCTCATATTCATTTAGCTCGTAATTATTATCTGCACAATTACCATAATAAAGCAACTTAGGCTCTCCCAGGCCATAGGAAACAAAGACCGGCTCCTGTTACTTGAGCCTTGAGAGGCAGGTGGGGAGCCATCAAAGCTACGCCTCCCCCACCCCAGGCAGCAGGAACAAGGGCTCCTTGTCCTTGGGAGACCATTGGCCGTCCTGGTAACCTGGTCCCCTTATTTCCCCCTAGAAGTGGGTGTCCTTAGCTCTTGACCCAAATCCCCTCGACAGCCACAGCACTGTTTCTGTATCTAGTCCTACCCACCCACCCCACCCACTGCTTCTACTTCGGTTTTGTCTGAAAAACAACCAGCGTCATGGCAGAGGCTTGAGCCAGACTGCCAGATTCAGATCTAAGGGCCACCAGGTTCTCACTTGGGACTGATGACAGGACAGTAACGTTTTTTTGCTTTGGTCTTTCGTCGGTAGAATGGGGATAATAGCACCTACCCCACAGGGCTGTCATGAGATTGAAGGGGTCAGAGCGGGTCTATTGTGCAGAAGAGTGTCTGGTGGGTAGCAGTCCTTGCTGACAGCTGTCATGTTTCTGTGCCATCTACCTGTGGTCTCCCCGTCATGCCTGGGCTCTGATTAGGTTTTGGTCCCTGTCCACTGTTTCCTTCCAGGATAGAGAGTTCTCATAGTGTTCTGGCTTCCCTCTCATTGCACCTGTGGAACACAGTGGAAATGAAATCGCCTGCCTAAATGTGGCTGCCTTTGTCTCAGAAGCTCTGCCGCAAGACACAGAGCACAGCACGGGACAGGTGCGAAGCCCACCCCCACCGAGGAGGGCTGTGGCTGGGTCGACGCCCCCAGTCTCCTGGCTTCTCTTGTTTATAGCAAGGAGTCCTTTCCAAACACTGACGGGGAAGCGGCATCAGCCACAAGCACATCAAGGACGGTATTCCTTGGCTGGGTAAAGGAGGATTCTGAGGACTATAACGAGAGGTGCATACTTTTTCCGCCATGATGTTGTAGAAGTTTGCCCTTCGCTCTCCTTGATTTGTAAATTTATTCCTCGAAAGCCATTCTGGTTGTTAACCTTTTTGCACCCTAGCACCCCCGAGTGGCCCACTATATGGGTGACAACCTCTGAGGACACCCGCAGACCTCAGGCTGGGGTATAATAATCTCCAGGGCAAGATTAGCTTGATTAAAAAAAAAAAAAGGCAGTTTCTTCATTTTCCTCAAAGGGAAAGAATTTAGGAATGTGTTTCCGAGGTTCAGCTGTTTGCCTAATAACAATAATAATTACCTTAATGCTGTTCAATAGGAGATTAGTTTAACAAATTATGGCACAGCCATGGTACATGATGCAGCCATTAAATTAAATGAAGTAGAACAATACACTGTGTTTTATTCATCATTACACCACTCAAAAGCCATAACATGTGGGTGGCTTTGCGAGAGTTACAACTTGGGTGGAAGGCGCTGCTGTTCAGGATTTTAGAGCTGAGGTGCCGTGCCCAGCTACACCTTGAAATAAAATCATACCCCTGGGTGTGAGCCAAAATTGCATTTTCATCCTGGCCACCTAAAGGGGGAGAGAGAGAGGACCCCAGGTGAACAAGTTTCCTGGAACACCATTGGAAACCCAAAGGGACATTGTGGAGATGAGGTTGAGGCTGGAATTACAGTTTCTAAGAGATGGCACATTTCCGAACTGTATGTTCCAGGCGGAGGACAATTATGTGAGTCACCAAACTGAGGAAGTCTCTGAGACTCCCTTGCGGAAGCAGAGTCGGCTGCTCAGGCTGGTCCAGGGCCAGCAACCTGCTTGCCCCCCGGCCACTGCCTTGGGACCAAACATCTGGGAAGCACCAGAACAGACTCCTTTTCTCTGGAAAGATTTGCAGCAGTCCCTGTGCTGGGAGCAGAGAAAAGGTTTGGGAAGGGGTTAGAACATGCTGCAGAAACAGCACAGGATGAAGAGGCACCAGAACAGGGAGAAGCTGCCACCCATGTGAGCATTTCCAAGGCCCTGCCCAAAGGGGATTTGGCAGGAGGGCTTCTCTGGGTGGGTCTCCCTCACTGCTCTGAAATGAGCATATGGCAGGATAGATAGCAGCTGGAATGGATATGTCAAATTCATAACCTACACCAGGGACCTGGGAGTGTCGATACCTCCCAAAACGCGTATGGTGTGCTTTCTGCCTTGGACCCAAGAACGCGGCTGGTGGGCTCACGCACACCCTCGCTGAGCTCCTGCTGCCATGACTTACAGCCCCAGATTAGCCAGCCACGGGGCACTGGCTATCATTTTCACCCTGAGGTACCATCTAATGGGAGCACTAGTTAACTGAGGAAGAAAGAGAAGTAACTCTAACAGCAAGTGAGAAGCCGGATGCAGAAACAGAGCTCAGATCTGCAATGTCTAGGCAGATCAGTAAGAGTGGAAGGGGTTGTGGCTCCCCTGAGGACAGATCCCTGGCATTCCAGCTCTCGGGGGTAGAGACAAGCAGGCTCTGGGCCCAGGATGTACAAGCATTGGGTAGGAATCTCTACTTGCTGTCCATATGCCAGGACAGCCCGTAAATGAGAACATTGTACTCTAGTCACTTACGCTCTGACATTTCACAGGGGGAGGGAGATAGCCCTAAAAACTGAGGGGGAAGAAATAGCTTTGTATAAGTTGTCTACTGCTGCATAACAAGTTAGCCCAATACTTAGCAGCTTAAGGCAATAATCGTGATTTACTCTCTCCCACAGTTCGTGGCTCAGAAATTCAGACACAGAACAGTGAGGACGGCTTGTGTTTGCCCCACCATGTCTGGGGCTTTAGCTGGGAGGGGCAAAGGCTGTGGCTGGGATGGTCTGAAGGCTCCTCCACTCAAATGGCTGATGTGGATGCTGGCTGGATGTTGCAGGCTTAGATGGGCTGCTGTCTGGAAAAACCAACCTGTGGCCCCCCACGTACCCTGGGCTTCCTCAGAATATGGTCCCTGGGTTCCCAGGGCAAGGTTCTCAAAACAGAGAGCCAGGCGGATGCTGAATCCTTTTTATGCCCTGAACTTGGAAGTCACATAGTGTCACTTCTGCCACATTCTCTTTGTTTGGAGCGAGTCACTAAGCTCAACCCATATTTAAAAGGAGGATTAGAGTCCATCTTTTAGAGAGAGGAATGTCAACAAATTTGTGGACCTATTTTAAAACTACCACAGGACTCATTGTGACATGGATTGTGACAAACAGGGGCTTTTAAAGGCTGCTTGCTCCCCATTTCCCACCATGACCGAGCTGTTGAAGCTCAAAGGGGGTAGGGATTGAAAGGTGCCATTGAGACTTTCACTGTCATGATGCCGCTCCATCCCCAGGCTCTTTGGTGAGAAGGAGGGAAGATGAATTCCTTCAGGCTCCAGCCAGAAGTACCCAAAGCATTCCCAGAAGGGAATTAACTATGGTCCTAAGAAGAGTGTGATGTAAAGGAGAGATTTTTTAGGCTATAAATAGGGAGAGAGAATAGGAGACATCATTAGACATTAGACATCTCTTTGGGAAGGTTCCACAAAAAATCAACAGAGGGCAAGGTGAAATGGACAAAATCTATTAGCGGGTGAGCAGGAATTGGTGTAATGTCCAGGGTTTGACCTTGGCCTCTGGAAGAGCTCGCTATTTAAATGACAAGTGACTGAACACAGTTACTTAGCTTGAATGAGCCTTAGTTTCCTCATCCACGAGATGTGAACGGTAACAAGCCCCACCGCATAGGGTCTGTGTGAGAATTAAGTTAGGTGACACACAGGTAACGCACAGTGCCTGGCACGTGGGGCGCCATCTCCGAGTTGGTTGTGGTCACCATGTCACCAGCCCCCCTCCCCCTCTAAAGGAGACTCAGTTCCTTCTTCTTGCTGCAGCTCTGGGGGGTTCCTGCCTTGCCAGGGAAGTTTCTATGAGCTTTTTCTGTGTGAGAGGGGAAAGCAGAACAAGAGAAAAGGAAGAGGAACTGGGACTATTGAAGAATGGAGCAGAGGAAAGCCCTGGTGCAGGAGATGGGAGAGAAAAGCCAGATTTTCTAAGACAAAACCTTTCATGTGGTTCAAAGAATACAATTATGAACTTGAGATCATTTTAAATTAACTTTTGGTTGTTGGGGATATTTCTTTGCTTAGGACACTGCTTGGAATCTGGACCACGTGGAGACGATTTTTAGGCATTACTTTTTTTTTTTTAAAGATTTTTTAAAATTTTTATTTATTTTCAGAGAGAGGAGAAGGGAGGGAGAAAGAGCAATGTATGGTTGCCTCTCACATGGCCCTCACTGGGGACCTGGCCCACAACCCAGGCATGTGCCCTGATTGAGAATCAAACTGGGACCCTCTGGTTCCCAGCCCGTGCTCAATCCACTGAGCTACACCAGCTGGGCCATGCATTACTTTTTAACTAAGGCTTAGAACTGTTGATCTCACTTGCTTTGTTTGTGCATAGAAATTCCTAGAAGAAATACAAGCAACCAATAACCATAGTTTTATCTTGGCCGAAAGAGACTATTTTTCATTTTATCCCTTTGGGTCTATGAAGTTTTTTGTCAACCTGGGCACATATCACTTTCTCAGCCTACTTAACAAAATTATTATTTTTGTAAATAGACATTTATTGAATACCCATTAAATATCTGTATTAGGAACTTTATATGCATTGTATCTGATTCTCACAACAACTTTGCAAGACTGAGTTTATCATCTCCTGTTATGGATGAGCAAGTTAAGGTTTGAAAGGTGAAGTTTGAAAGATGACCCCCAGAGCTGCAGCGAACATGTCAGGGCTCTCCAGAGAAACAGACAGGATATACACATATGTAATATAAATAATATCAGAATATGTATGTAATAGCACACATACATACATACAGAATAGGATTTATACAGGAGATTCACTCATTTTCAGAAATTGGCTCCCATGATGGCGGGGACTGCCACGTCCAACACCCACAGGGCAGGCCAGCAGCCTGGCAGCTGGGTTCAGAGTCGAGGCTGCGGCCTTGCAGGAGAGCTCAGCAGGGCAGCGGGCGGGAAACTCGGGCAGGGTTCCTGTGAAGTCCTGAGGAGAATGTCTTCTGGAAACCTCAGTCTCTGCTCTTAGGGCCTTCAGCTGACTGGGTGGTATGCTTACGGAGAGTTGGGTAGTGACTGGAGAGGTTTATTCATATGCAAAAATTCATTAAGATTTGTGGGCTTTGCTCTATGTATGTTATAACTCAATAAGATAAGGTGAACATTTCTTAAAAACCATAATATTGTACAAAAGAAGCCACTATTTTTTTTTTTTTCCAAATGCAAGGAGGTAGTTCTCCTGAGAGTCAGGACACCTGTGCTTTCAGGGAGGGGAATATATCAGGAAAAGGTAATATTTTATTTCTTGACCTAGGAGTGTTCACAAGATGGGCACTTACAGTAATTCAATAATCTCTTCATAACGTTTCTGTTTTACACATTTTTATGTATATGGCTACATTTTACAATTTAAAGAAAAAGTTTTAAACAATCAAACAGGGAACATAGTTGTTGCTTTCTTGATGCAGCTGAAGACTTCAGACTCCGGATGGGACTGCCAGGCAGGGTGGCTTCAGCTCAGAGGGCCGGCTCCTTGGTCAGGCTCTGCTGCCCCTTCCTGCCAGGACCACCTCCTTCACCTGCCCCTCAGCCCATCAGGACCCCTGGAAATTGCCCCTCCCTGATTTCAGAGCTCCTGATTAAGACAAGGCACATTTTACTGTAGAAAGCTCATTCCATTTCACATAAGAAACAGCATGTTCTTCCTTTGTCTGATGTGTTGATTAGATTTCAGACAGGATTACTGAGGTTGATGCCATTAAGTAAAAAGTCATCTCCTTTGGAAACGGCTCAGAAAGTCTGGATTCCATTTTTAAAAGCCTCAGATCCCATTAAGATGACATATTGAGAACCATGCGGATTCAGATTCAATGGGCAAAGTCGGAACTGCAAGTACCAGCAGACTTGTGTGGACACCTGGGGGAGGGGAAGGGAGGACCGTGATAAATGAGGACAGCTTCATTTGGCTGTAAGATCAGAGAATGCGCAGCTACTCTCTTCCTCAAGAACAAGTAATCAATAAATCATATTCTGCCCATCTCCCACTGAATGGCTGAGTAAATTATAGCACACCCACACCATGAAATAGTGTGCGGCCACTTAAGAGTATAAATTAGTTACACCAACAGAGTTGGATGGATTTCCATCAGGTATTGTTAAGTGCAAAAAGCTTTTAAAGCATCTAATATATAGTTCTATCATAGAAAGCAATGACAAACAACCTTCTCGTTTAAGCACGTGAATACTTCCATACATGCATATGTGCCTGTATATGAGTCTGCATGCGCTATATGGAGAAAAGTGTAAAAAAGAAACATACCAGGTTGTTAATATCAGCTACACCCAGCAGGATTTTGGGTGATGGTAGGTGCTGAAGAAGGTGGAGGAGAGAGGAAAAGTGGAACCAGACAAAGGGGAACAACAATAAGAACAGCCAAGTATGATGTCATTGAATTTGTGTGTTCATGTGAAAGTGAATAAGGGGGCAGGGAGTTATGCTATGCATTGCCTCTCCACTGTCTCTAGCCCTGCCACAGGCATTGTGAAGAACAGAGGGAGGCTCTGTCCACCCTACTCTTTAGGGAAACAAGGCGTAAGCCCTGGCAGCTCTTGATGAGCAAGTCAACAAGCTTTGACATTTTAATTCTCTGTCTTCCGCATTCCTGCCGTTCTATCATACCGTTTATCTAACAAGCATTTCCTGAGCCCACGGTAGGTGCTGGGCATGATCACGGCCCTAAGAAACATGTCCAGTAGTAGAAAATGCAATATACTTAGAGATGGACACAGAGAGGGGCTAAGTAAATATTTATTGAAGTATATAATAGCCACAGTTTGGACAGAGAGAGGTGCTCTATGAGATTTTGCCTTTATAACCTACCACATCAAGCTCCAAAGGGATAGTTAGCTTACTAGCTATCTAATCTAATATCTATATGTAGAAGCTGAGGCCCAGAGAGAGTAGTCACTTCTAGTGTACAGCAGAGTTTAGATCACAACTCACAGTTCGAGGACCAGTCTTGTTCCTTGCCAACATACTATGAAGTCTTCAAGCAAAACTGAGAACAAATAATGCCTGAGAGTGAAGCACTGGACACTTTTTTGTCACTTTTCATATGAAGCAGTTGATATAATAAGGAAAACATGGTGCTCTAGATTGAGTTGTGTCCCCCCCAAAAGATAGGTTCAAGTCTTAACTTCTGGAACCCGTGAATGAGACATTATTTGGAGCTAGGGTCCTTACAGATATCATCAAGCTAAGATGAACACACAAGGTCACAGCAAGTCCTAAGTCCAATGTAACTGGTGTCTTTATAAAAAGAGGGAAATCTGGACACAGACGCACAGGGAAGAAGGTCATATAAAGACTGAGGCAGAGGCTACAGTAATACATCTACAAGCGAGGAGCCCCCAGAATCGCAGGCAACCACCAGAAGCTAGCAGAGGCAAGGAAAGATTTTCCCTGGAGTAACATGGCCTCCAGAACCGTGAGAGAATATATTTCTATTGTTTTAAGCCACCAAGTTTGTCATGGCAACCACAGGTAGCTAATATACCTGTCTTGGAATTTGTTAGATATGGGGAAAAATCTCATTTTCGTTATTTACTAGATAGATGATCTTGGGCACATCCACCAACTTCTTTAATCCTTGGATTCGGTATCTGTAAAATGGGATAACAGCAGCACCTCAGCTGCTGTCAGAATTAAACCAAGTAATTCAGGTACAGCTCCTAGCTCCTGACCCCTTGACTGAGCTCTGGGAAAGGGACTGGACCCAGCTGGGCCGGGGGAGGGCAGCAGGCCCTGAGTTCCTCTTCGCTCTTCACTTTACAATGTGCTGTGAAATGAGGCTGGCCAGTACTTTATCTTTCCAACTGTAACTAACCTACAGTGGCTGGCATGTTATTGAATAATGATGCTGTTGGCTGAAGTTTGTCCCTCCCTGACGTCAATCACAACTCCATCCTTTGTCTAGAGAGTGATGCTCCAGAAAGATCGGGCTCAAGCTGATGAGAGAGAGGACTGGTTTGCGGCACAAGACCCAGTGCCGTTCCTGGCTTGGGGACTTGCTCGGTGACCTTGGAATTTGCATCCAGTGGGAATGACACCACCACCTTCTGCCACAAAAGGCATTAGTAGAAACAGATGAGTTTTTCAAAAAGCCCTTTGCATAATGGGGCAGAGTTAATAAAATGCAAACTGATTTAGTTATAGATACAGATGGAAATTTGGATTCAGCGCCTAGAGGAGAAGGAAGACAGAATTCCTTCCTTCTTGTGGGCATCCATCAGATACTTTTGAACAGTTGCTGGGATCTGAGGACACAAAGAGAAGACGACCCAGTTCCCTGTCCCCAAGGCCTCACCGTCTGGTGTAGAAAACGGGGTGTTGTGCGTTCCTGAGCTCCTGAGAGCATTCAGAAGCCGCAATCCTGCTGAGAAAGGCCTGGAGGTTTCTGGAGCTGGAGGTGGCAGGAAGGAAGTTCGAGGAAAGGCTTTTAGAGGAGGAAACCTATGTCATCTTTCCACTGCCAGCTGTAAGAAGCGATTCTGGTCTCTAGATTTCCAGAAAGGGTATCACAAGTTATACACCATAGCTCCAATTTATTCACCATAGGTGAAAAACCCTTTATCTCCTTTGTGCTGTCTGAAAAATGAGGTGCCTGGAAAACTTCTGTCCACATAAAAACCTGCACATGGATGTTGATAGCAGTTGTATTCATAATTGCTAAAACTAGGAAGCAACCACAGCGTCCTGTAGTAGGTGAATGGGTAACTGTGCCATATCCCAAACAATGGAATATTATTCAGCATTAAAAATAAATCAGCTATGAAGTCATGAAAAGAGACGGAGGAAACTTAAATGCATATTACCTAGTGAAAGCAGCCAATCTGAAAAGGCTACACCCTGTCTGAGTCCAAGTATATGACATTCTGAAAAAGGCAAAATGATGGAGACAGGAATGAGGTCAGTGGTTGCCAGGGTTCGGGGTGAGGGGTGGGAGGGACCAGTAGGTGGAGCACAGAGGGTTTTTAAGGCGGGGAAAATACTCTACGCGATGCCGTAACAACAGATAGGAGTCATAATACGTTGTCCAAACCCGCAGAAGGCACACCGCCAAGCGTGAGCCCTAATACAAACTCTGGGCCCTGGCCGATGGCGACGGGTCAGTGTAGGTTCTCAGACCGTAGCCGACGCACCGCCCTGGGGAGGGCTGTTGATGTGCGGAGGGCGTGCATGGGTGGGACAGAGGGATATGGACATTTCTGTACCTTCTCCTCAATTTTGCGGTGAACCTAGAACTACTCTAAAAATTTTAGTCTTTTTTAAAAAATGAGATGACAGTGCTCATTTCTTGATAAACTGAAAAATGCCTGACCTAGCTCTCCCCTCTTGTGTCACCAAACTGTTTCCTGTTCACGGTAGCCAGCGGCGGGATTGCAGCGAGGGCAGGTGTAGGGAAAGGATGTCCGCATAGGGAAGAAATGCTGGCTGGGTTCCCGGGCCTATTAATTTGAAAACACGAAGACACGCTCCCAGTGTCTTGTGTGAGAAGGGGTCAGGAGGGGGCGCTCGTTAGCATGAGCACGTACGCTGTGCTTCAGTGAACTTATTTTTAGCAGATCTATCTCAATGTCACCCCGAAAGTGCCCGGAAGGTGGCAGAACACCCTCGCGAGGGTAAAAGGGTCAGTAATTCCAGGGCTGTGGGCTGGGCAGTAAGGAGTGATGCAGAGGTGAGGGAGGGGAAATGTCACAGTGGCACAGAGTGAACAAAACCCTGTGTCTTAAAGGTGGAAAAACCAGAAGGGGTTGTTTCCTCTCCTTCCCCCCATCTCCCCCACCTCTTCCTTATCATTTACGGAGCCATGTTAAGCCTTCACATGCATTTCTCAGTTTTCGATTTAGTCTGAAGAT
Organism: Micronycteris hirsuta; assembly: GCA_004026765.1. NCBI lineage: Eukaryota > Metazoa > Chordata > Mammalia > Chiroptera > Phyllostomidae > Micronycteris > Micronycteris hirsuta. The sequence continues at coordinate 5,135 of PVJI01019481.1, read as the reverse complement.
GCCCCCACTCCTTTTCAGAGCTGTGGGACCCCGAGTCTCAGGTCCCACACGGGAAATGGAGACAGTAACGCCCGGGTTAACGAGGGTGGGGAGAGTGGACCAGCTCAGCTTCCAGCGGGGCACACGGGGTGTGGCTTCTGACTCTTCTACTCAGCCGGGCCCTTGGTCTTTCTTTTACTCTCACCCCTCAAGCCAGGAAGGCATCTGATTTGGATTGTTTGCCTGGCACCGGGTAGGAAATGAAGAGTTGCTCAGTAATACCCAGCTCTGCTTCTTTAGTAATTAAGGCCGAGCCCAGGCAGGGATGGGTACCTGGCTCGGGGCTCCCTCCCCTGCCGTGCTCTCCCTGCTGTGGAGAGAACACAGTGTGGCAGGGCACAGGGACCTTTCCGAGACCTGGCTCCCAGGCACCCTCCTCATAGGAGCCCTCCGGGCTGGGACACCTGCCAGGGGGCCCAGGATCCATGTTCCCAAGGCGTGTGCATCTGAGGTTTTCTCCGGTCTGGAATTCAAAGCAGGGAGAAGGAGACCGCATCTGGGCCAAGGTGAGACTGTCCGGTTGGAGGTCCCCGGGCTACCAGGAAGAGAAGGGCACCCGGGGCTGCCAGCCAGGGGTGGGGGTGAAGGAGAGCAGAGATGGCTGAGTCACACGGGAACTCTGCCCAAGGTGCCCTTCAATCCATGATAGTAGCCCTGGCCTGAAGGGGGTCAGTCACACAGTCTTAAACTGCCATGGTTTTCACTCCAGTGCCAAGGACATCCTTCCATTTTGAAGATTTTATATATTTATTTTTGGAGAGAGGGAAAGTGGCCGGGGCGGGGAGGGGGGCCGTGGCATGGAAAGAGAGGGAAAGAAAGATCAACATGCAAGAGAAACACTGGTTGCATCTCGCACTCCCCTAGTCGGGGACCTGGTCCGCAATTCAGGCATGTGTCCTGACTGGGTATCAAACTGGTGACCTTTTGGTTTGCAGGATGACACCCAACCCACTGAGCCACACCAGTCAGGGCCATCTTTCATTTTAAAAGGAAGAAGAAAGCAAACCAGCATCCCTGAGGATTCGCTACGTGTCACGCATTTTGCAATACACGGGCGGCCAAGAGAAACAGAAGGCCTCGCTTAAGGTTATGGGGCCAATAAATTAAAGAGCTTGGACTAGAATCGGTTGTCTTTTCTATATCTCTGGGTGGTACAGAGGCAGGTGCCGTAGGGAACGCATCACAGACCTGGGGTTCCCATTCAGCTCTGCTGTGTATTAATTCTCTGAACCTAGGGCCTGTGCTCACGCCCTCAGAGCCTCGGCTCCCCCACTTTGTAAACAGGCTGCCTGCCTGGCAGGGTTCCTCTTAGGGTAACAGGGACAATGCTTGCCAAGGGCCTGGCATCACGTCTGGCCCACAAGGAGGAGCCCACTAAAGCCACTTACAACATTCGCCACTTTCCCTTCTACCACCTCCACTGAGAACCCTGATGGGGAAGCCCATCCAGGTATGGAGCGCAGGGGTTCGTCTCTGAAATGAATCTTGTCATTCCCAGCCTGGCCCCCCACCACTGCATGTTCACCCCAGACCAGCAACAACTTGACAGGAGTGCCAGAGAGAAGGTTCAGGACCCTCCATTACTTTCCTGCTTCCCAGAGAGGCCTACCCCTGGACAAAGGGAGGATAAGGCGCCGGCTCAGAGCTGCGGGTGAGGAGGCAGTAACCGGACGGACGTGTCCTTCGCCCAGGTGACACTTCATCCCACTCTTTCTCAAGGATCTCCAGCAAGCAGAAAGGCTGTCCTACCCCATTCTGCTGGTGCCTAGGCCTTTGAAGACCCAGGAGTTTGGCCAAACACTCCTACCACCCCATGACAGTCAGCCCTGGGGTTCCCTTTAAAAGCTCTGGATTGAGCACAGCCACCTCAAATGGGATCGGATCACATCACGGGGGACCAGCCAAACCCTGAGAGCAGCTTCCCAGTCAGCCTGGGAAACGTTTCTTTTTCTACTTGCAGAATCACAGATGTTGACTTTTGATCTGTTCCTCTCTTCCTCTGGGCCTCAAACCAGTGAGGACAGCTATTTCATTTCTTTTTTCTTTTTATTTATTTTTTCCCTATAAAAAGGAAAAGTCAGGAGGGTTTAGGAAGGTTGCTAACACAATGGAGGGGTTGTTACATGCCAGCGACTGGGGCGACAGCAGAAAGATCGAGCCCTCTCTATGTGAAGCTGGCAGCCGTCATCAGAAGGGGACTGAGTGGGGCACCCTTTAATACAGAGCATTAGTAAACCGGCCAGGGATCTCGTTACCATAGGGATTCAGAGTTGGTAGGTCTAACAAGCTCCATGCTGCTGGTACAGGACCACGCTTAGAGAAGCAGATGTGGAGGTTCTTCCAGTCTCTACTACCTTGCTCCAGTCCTGAAATGCTACGGTCGATAAATCCTTCACGCAACTGGGTCGGAGCAGGCAAGATGCTGGCCAAGCAAGCTTCTCTCAGCAGACACTTTAATAGAATTAAAACCCACTCTTAGATTTTTATCACTCCTGCTCTGTTGAAACAGAAAGACATCCAGATATACACAGATATCCAAAGAATCTGTCCCAACATGTCACCTGAAGACTCTTAATGGGGCAGGAGGTGGGTGTCTTCCTTCTCTCCCTCCATTCCATCCCTTTGGCTTACTTGGTTTTTATTTTTAATGGAATTTAACTCAACCATTATGATGTTATGCTGATTTTTTTTTTTTGGCATTCCACGAATGGGCAAGTCTCTGAATACCCAGCGAAGATTATATTTTCCCCTTCTATATTTCCTAGTTATTATTTTTAAAATGAAGTTCTATTTTGTGCACATGGGCTTAACTTTAAGAGAATGCATTATATGTAAAGTCAGACATAATACAATGGGTAATTATCATGTATTAGAAAGTAATCTCAGGTTTTTAAAGGGATTCACTGTAGCCAGCCTTTGGGTGAGAGCTCTTCCTGGGCATTTCACTATGAAAATATTGCTACCAGAGATTCTGATTTAATTGGTCTGAGGAGGGACGAGTGCACTAATTTTTTCAAAAGCTCCCAAGACAATTCTGATGCACATCCAGGTCGAGAACTACTAGACCAAATGATGTCAAGTTTCCAACTTTAAACTCCTCAGATAACTTGTCGTTCATTTCAATGCAGCTCTGCACACTGTTGTATGCCAGGGACTGTGTGGGGCTCTAGAGACAGAGAAAATCAGGCCCAGTTCCTATCTTGAAGGCTCCGCAGTCTAGCCAGGGAGATAAAATACACAGAATTCATTTTATCTGGAGGCCCCACAAATAGTGAAACAGGGAAATGTTGCTTGGATCATACAAATAAAAGGAGAGGCAGGAATGGGGGAACCTGCGTCTGTCTCCTCCATCGTCATTAATCCCCTTGCCCCTTCCTCCCAGAGGGAGCTGAACAGGGATCAGGTGGGAGCACAGTGAAGTTACAGGGCAGACACCAGGCTCTCCGATTTGAATTCTGGGGGCGAATGAGCAGGGCTCTGGGAGGCTGCTGTGTGTAGCCTTCCAGACTAGGTGAATCTTTATGCAGGAATGCACTACCTTCCCACAGGTTGCAAAGGCTGAGTTGGGGGTGACTTCCAGTAGCTCGTCGGCCAAAACTTGCAAGTAACTAAAGTCACCTTCTCTCCTTCCTCCCACCTCTTTTTCTGAATACTTCTCCAGCCCCCACCTTTGGGTGATCATCTTCCCAGATGGCCTCAGCCGGTCCCCTCACTGGTCTATGCCCCTCACCCATCCAGGTTTACCTGTCTGTCCCCAGATTACCTGTGCTGCAGGTGTGAGTGAGCTGGGTTGGACTCCATATGAGGCTATGAATGGCCAAGAAACCTGCTCAAGAACACTTTAGAAGTCTGTTCTTCCAAATGTCAGCGGGAATTCAAGAATGAAATATATTTTAATAAATACAAAGCCAGGCAGCCCCCAAATTAAATTATTTCACTAAACCGATTCGGGCAAATAGATTTTGGCAAAGCAAAACAAAAAACCATACACCCTAAGCATGCCCCTTGCCCTCACTTCTGGGCCTCAGCCAGGGTGGTCATGCAGGGTCCTCTCCCACAAGGACCGAGCCCTTGCCCCTAGGCCGAGCTGGCCAAAGATGAGACGGGCTGCTGCCTGAGCGGTGTCTCCGCAACGGAAACCTTTCGTGAGGACGTACAGTGAGGTTTGGGAGCAGGACTATTGGAATAACCGGTAGGGTGTTGGATACTTTTAATGTGCCTTACAGGGAACCTCTAAAAAACCACTTAGTGAGCTGCTTTTAGCTGCCTTCCAATTCTGCAATTCTTCAAAATATTTGAATTGAATCTGGGAGGTCTCCTACAAGTGAGAGAGCAATAAAAATCCTGCAAAGCAGTAAGTGTGTCCTCAAGTCCTCTCTGGGACACGATCACTCCAAGAGGTAGATATTATACCTATTTTACAAATAAGGAAATTGAGGCTCAAAGAAGCCACAAGATTTGCCCAATATCTCACAAAAGACAAACAGTTCGCCCTGGCCAAGGGCCTTAGTTCGGCCAGGGCGGTGGTTGGAGCATTGTCCTATCTACCAGAAAGGTTGCAGGTTGCAGCACACATACCTAGGTTGCAGGTTCGATCTCTTGTCAGAGGCAACTGACTGATGTTCTCTCTCACATCGATGTTTCTCTTTCTCTCCTTTCCTCTCTCCCTAAAATCAATCACCATATTCTTGGGTGAGGATTACAAAAAAAAAAAAAAAAAAAGGGATAAGTGGTTCAAGCCCAGGTTTCCGGTCTTTTAGTATAACGCTCATAGTATGATAATGTGACTTGTATTCTGTTCAGGCACAGTTTTGCTCGTACTGAGGATCTTCAAGAACGAAAATGATCTCGAAGAAGAAATGGTTTTAGGGGAATTGGATGGGTGGGTTAGCTGTCAGGGCAGTGCTCAGGAGTCACCAGGAGGGGGCAGAAGTCTGCCATTCTAGATGTTTACATTCTTTCAAGTCTGTCTGGGAATGAGTGTAGTGAGACCTTTCCACTGAGAGGGACCCAAAGAAAGAAGGAAAGTGCCAGTGTGGACTGTTGGGGAGGCCAGTTGCAGGCGGGGAGCATCCGAGAGCCAACAGCTTGGAAAG
>PVJI01019480.1:0-30982 GCA_004026765.1 Micronycteris hirsuta | reverse complement strand
ACATAAAGGAAAGAATAAACAAATGGGATCTTATCAAAATAAGGAGCTTCTGTGGAGCTAAAGAAAATAGTATTAAAATAAAAAGAGAACCAACCGTATGGGAAAACATATTTGCCAATAATACCTCAGACAAGGGTCTGATCTCCAAAATATATAATGAACTCATATGACTCCACTCCAGGAAGACAAAAAACCCAATTAAGAAATGGGCTAAAGACATGAACAGGCACTTCTCGAAAAAAGACATACAGAGGGCACAGAATCATATTAAAAGATGCTCAACATCATTAACCATCAGAGAGATGCAAATTAAAACCACAATGAGATACCACCTCACATCAGTCAGAATGGCCATCATCAACAAAGCAACAGATAACTGTTGGAGGGGATGTGGAGAAAAGGAAACCCTACTGCACTGTTGGTGGGAATGCAGACTGATGCAGTGGAAAACAGTATGGAACTTCCTCAGAAAATTGAAAATGGAACTGCCTTTCAACCCAGCAATTGCACTACTGGGATTATACCCTAAGAATCCTGAAAAGTCAATTCAAAAGAACCTTTGCACTCCTATGTTCATAGCAGCACAATTCACAATAGCTAAGTGCTGGAAACAACCTAGGTGCCCATCTACAAATGAATGGATCAAGAAACTATGGTACATTTACACAATGGAATTCTACACAGCAGAAAGGAAGAAGGAGCTTCTACCCTTTGCAACAGCATGGATGGAACTGGAGAGCATTATGCTAAGTGAAGTAAGCCAGGCAGTGAGGGACAAATACCATATGATCTCACCTTTAACCGGATCATAACCTACAAAAGCACAAAGCAAGCAAAACATAACCAGAGACACTGAAATTAAGAACAGTCTAACAATAGACAGGGGAGAGGGGGGAGGGGGCAATGGGGAGAAGGGTTTTCAGGAATCACTGTAAAGGACACATGGACAGAACTAAGGGGGAGAGGGAGGCTGGGGGGGAGGGGGGCTGGAGGGGAAGGGAGGAGGGGAGGTGAGAGGATGCAAATAACTGTAATTGAACAAAAATAAAATAAAATTTAAAATTTTATTTTCAAGTTCATTCTTGCATTAATTCATGCTTTCTTCATTCAAGAAACATTTTTTAAAAATCCTTACAGGAGGATATTTTTAAAATGGATTTGAGAGAGAGAGAGTTAGTGGGAGAGAGAGAAATCGAGAGAGAGATAGAGATGGATCCATTGCCTCCCATATGTGCCCCAACTAGAGACTGAACCCCAAACCTAGGTATGGGCCCTGACTGGGATTGAACCTGCAACCTTTTTGGTATGTGGGACGATGCTCCAACCAAATGAGCCGAGCATCCAGGGCAAGAAACATTTTCTAAACCCTTAGTCTTTGCCAAATCTCAGTGTAGGCACTGGGGATTTAGATATAATCAAGTATCAATCTCTGCCACAGAGCTTGTTTTTCCCAAATATTTTTTAGTGTGGCAAAAAAACACATAACACGATTACCCTACCAACAGTTTTCAAGAATACAATATTGTCAACCGTATGCACACTGTCATAGAACAGATCCTCACAAACAACTCTTTCCGCCCCCAAACCACCATCCTGTATGACTGAAACTCTGCTTCCACCAAATAAACAATAATTCTCCAAGCTTTCCCTCCCCCCAGCCCTTGGTACACCTTTCTACTTCCTGTGTCTATGAGTTTGACTGCTTTATATACCTCATGTTAGTAAAATCATGAAGTATTTGTCTTTTTGTGATTAGTTTATTTCACTTAGTATAATGTCCTCTCCAGGTTCACGTATGTTAGAGCATATGACAGGATTTTCTTCTTTTTTAAGGCTGATTAATATCCCATTGTATGTGTATATCATATTGTCTTTATTCATCCATTGATAAACATCCAAGCCTACTGTAAATTATGCTATAATAATTATAGGTGTGCAAATATCTCTTTGAAATCCTATTTTCAATTATTTTAGATATATGAGATTGAGATTGAGATTGATGAACCATATAGTAATTCTATTTTTCATTCTTTGAGGAATCTCCATACTGTTTCCATAGCAGTTGTACCACTTTATATTCCCACCAACAGTACACACGTTTCTAATTTTTCTGCATCTTTGCCAATAGTTATCTTTTAAAAAAAAATAGTCATCCTGACAGATAGGAGGTGGTGTCTCTTTGGGGTTTTGATTCACATTTCCCTGATGATTAGTGATGTTGAGCACATTGTCATATGCTTGATGATTATTCACATATCTTCTTTGGGAAAATATATTTACATATGAAAAGTATTTCAATATTTTATATACTCAAGTAATTTTTACCACAACTCTATGAAGTAGATGCTTTTACTATTTCTAGTTTTTAGGTAAAAGATATAAGGTACACAGAGCTTAAATTATATACACATATATAATTTATATATATAGTTTATATATATATAGGGAGAGAGAGAATGTATATATATAGAGAGAGAGGGTGTATGTGTGTATATATGTATATATACACATGCTCTACAACAATCCTATGGCAAGAATTTCCTAGAGAAGGTTATATTACTACAATCAATAATAATTAAAGAAACTAAGCTGAAAAGTCTTTAAGTGACTTGCCTAAGGCCACGGGGCATTATAAGAAATCATTCTGCTTGTCATGGGCCCAGCTCCCACTTGGAAAGGCCAGTGGAAAGCAAGGTCTGGTATACAGGACCCACACCCACAGACAGGTTCTCTCATGAGAAATCAGGCCTGCATTTTACCTAGGCCACTTTGAGGCTTGCTTTTTGCTAAAACTCCCTCACCCTGAATTGAGGCAACAGACATTTACTGCATATCTTTAAAGTAACTTCCTAAAATCTATGCTAAACGTTCCAAGGAGGAGTGTAACCAGTTCAACCACTTTTCCCTTTACATTTGCAAATACCCTTCCTTTTTGATGTAATTAGCAACATCATCTCCTTTGTTTTCTGTAAAAGGTAACCACCTAAAGCAAACCTGTGCATAATAAATGAGGACCATCCTCAATGTAATGTGCCCAGAAAAGCAATAAAAGCCTGTCAAGGAAAGGTTTGGGGCGCTCTCCCCTTGAGAGAGTGGCCGTGCTGTCCCTTTTTTTCCACAAGATTTAGTAGTCTGTGTGAATTTGTCTCGTCTCGGCCACAATGCTGAGGACCCCAAGAGCTGCAGTCCGCATCAGAGCATGAATCCTTTTTCTATGATATTGTGATCAATAATGTTTGAAATCTCAAACTTTCTTGTACTTCTACCTTTCTATACTGAGTAAAGTCTTTTTACTAATTTTATTTTATTGATTATGCTATTATAGTTGTCCTGATTTTTCCCCCTTTCCACCCTTCTTGCCAGCACCCCCGTACCCTCAGGCAATCCCACACCACCATTGTTCATGTCCATGGGTCATGCCTCAGTTTTTTGGCTATTCCATTTTTTATACTGTACTTTACCTCTCCATGACTATTCTGTAACTACACATTTGTACTTCTTACTCCCTTCATCTCTTCATCCATTCCCCTTCACCTGCCTCCTATCTGGCAACCATCAAATGCTCTCCATATCCATTATTCTGTCTCTGTTCTTGTTTGCTTAGTTTGTTTTTTTTTTTTAGGTTCAATTGTTGATAGATATGTATTTATTGCCATTTATTGTTCATAGTTTTGATCTTCTTTTTCTTAAATAAACCCCTTTAACATTTCATATAATAGTTTGGAGATGACGAACTTCCTGTAGTTTTTTTTTGGGGGGGCGGGTCTGGGAAGCTCTTTATCTGCCCTTCAATTCTAAATGACAGTTTTGCTGGGTAGAACAGTCTTGGCCGTGAGTACCTGCTTTTCATGACTTTGAATATTTCTTGCCAGTCCCTCTAACCCGCAAAGTTTCTTTTGAGAAATCAGCTGATAGTCTTATGGGAATTCTGCTATAGGTTAACTAACTGCTTTTCTCTTCCTGCATTTAAGATTCTCTCTTCATCTTTAACCTTTAGCATTTTAATCATGATGTGTCTTGGAGTGGGCCTCTTTGCAACCATCTTGTTTGGGAATCTCTGTGCTTCTTAGACTTGCATATCTATTTCCTTCACCAAATTAGGGAAGTTTTCTTTCATTATTTTTTCAAATAGATTTCCAAATTCTCATTCATTCTCCTCTCCTTCTGCCACCACTATGATGTGAATGTTGGATCACTTGAAGTTGTCCCAGAGGCTGCTTATACTATTCTCCTTTTTTTAGATTTTTCTCTCCTTGTTGTTCTGATTGGTTGATTTTTCCTTCATGTTCCAAGTGTTTTGCTTCATGTTTTTTGTTTATGTTCTAAATCATTAATTTAATTCTCAGCCTCTTCCACTCTACTGTTGTTTCCATATAAATTGTTCTTTATTTTAATTAGTGTATCCTTCATTTCTGGATCTTTTTAATGCTATTGAGTATAGGGAATCAATCTGCTTGGCAATGGCAAATGTAGCCCTGTCCTGTTGGTAAACCAGCAGGTTTGAGATGGCACACAGGAGCCAGGCCCGCAGATTGGCTTTCCCATGGGAAACCAGGCCTGCATTGTAGCTAGGCTGCTTTTAAGCTTGCTTTTGCTAAAACTCTCTCACCCTGAATTGAAGCAGCAAATATTTACTGCATATCTTTAAAGTAACTTCCTAAAGTCTGTGCTAATTCTCCTAAGGACGGAGTGTAACCGGACCAATCACTCTTACCATTCCCTTACATTTGCAACATTTTTTCTTTGTTAATTTGTAAGAAGTAATCAGCAACATCCTTTCCTTTGTTTTCTGTAGAAGGTAATCACCTCAAGAAAACCTGAGCATAATGAATGAGAACCTTCCTTGATGTATGCTATTTGAAAGCAATAAAACCTGTGCAGGCAAGGGTCAGGTGCTCTCTCATTCAGAGAGTGGCCATACCGTCCCTTTTTTCTCCACTGGACTTCTGTCGTCTGTGTGAATTTGTTCATCACATCCACAGCACACGGACCCCACTGGTCAGAGTCTGCATCAGTTGAGGTCCTCATTAAGTTCTTTGAGCATTCTTCTAACCAGTGTTTTGGACTCAAGTTGGATACTCAAGGTACACCCTTCCTGTAGCCTGAATATATCCTTCTCTTGTAGTTGAGGCTTGGTTGCTGTTAGCAGATCAATGGGAGGGATTTACCCAGGCCAGTCACCTACAAGGACTGGTTGTGATGACTGACCACCATCCTCTGCCCTCTGTGGAGGATAAGCTGTGAAGATCAGGGTGGTGGGGCTCTGACATGTTCTATAGCTGTCCACTGCATGCTCAGGCTCTGGGGGTTCCTGGGTGGTGCAGGCCAAGGTCAGCCCCAACCTGTGTTTTATCCAGGGCCACCCTGCCTAAGTTGCAAAGCAATCTGAGATGGCTGCTACTGGTGCTGGGCCTGGATATACCCATGTGAAGCCAAGCTGTGAATCTAGGTGGGTTGCTGCTAGTGCTGGGCTTGGGGCTACTTAGCAAGAGGTACAGAGGCCGGGGGCTCACTGAAGCTGGCTGTTACTTGTTTGAGAGGATTTAGAAAGTTGTGAAGCAAGATCCAAGACCAGCCATTCATATCAAAAAGCGGCTTGTATGGGCCTGTAAGTTGGGTGGGATGGAGTCCCTCTGGATCTCTAGGACAGGACAGACAGTGTTATCCAGGTTAAAGGAGACTCAAATATGGCATCAGCCTGCTGTCTCCATGGCTCTGTGGGAGTAAGGCTCCGAAAAGGGATAACGTCCTCTGCTCACCCTGATGCCAGACACTTCAGCCTCAGCTAGTATGCCTTTGGTGCCTTTCAAGCTGCTACCTCAGTGCTGGAGCTGAGAAGGAGTGAGTATGAGTAAGTCCATGTGTGGGTTCTTTAAGAGGAACTGCTTGGAAGTCCAGAAGTTTCTTCTACCAAGTCCTATTGAAAAATGCCCTACTTCATTAAAAAATTATTTTCTTGATATTTTCATTAAATTTTTGTAATTATTTGACTTTTCTCTAAATTCTTTCCTCCACCAATGTTAGTCAGCTCTAAAGTACAATACCAAGAATATACAGACATATAAATTTTCTGATTTATTAACTATTCTTCCAATTGCTTTTTTATTTTAAATTTTTAATTGAATTTATTGGGGGTGACATTGGTTAATACAACCATACAGGTTTTAAGTGTACAACTCTATCACACATGATCTGCATGCTGCATTGTGTGCTTACTACCCAAAGTCAAGTAATTTTCCACCATCATTTATCCCCTTTTTGCCCTCTTCTACCTCCTTCCCCCTCCCTTCTCTTTCCTTCTGCCAATCACCAACTGTTATCTATATATATATTTTTCATGTTTAATCCCTTTACCTTTTTCACCCAGCACCCCCCAACCTACCTCCCCTCTGACAGCTGTCAGTCTGTTCTTTGAATCTATGAGTCTGGTTCTATTTTGTTTGTTAGTTAACTTTGTTCATTAGATTCCACATATGAGTGAAATTATATGGTATGTGTTTTTCTCTGACTGGCTTATTTCACTTAACATAATAATCTCCAGATCCATGCATGTTGTCCCAAAGGGTAAGGTAAGATTTCCTTCTTTTTTGTGACTGAGTAGTATTCCATTGTGTAAATGTAACACAGCTTTTTTATTTACTCATCTACTGATGGACATTTGTGCTGCTACCAAATCTTGGCTATTATGAATAACACTGCAATATTATGAATTTAATAATATTATGAATTTAAGGGGTTCATATATTCTTTTGAATTAGTGTTTCAGATTTCTTTGGATATATTCCCAGAAGTAAAATTGTTGGGTCATATGGCAGTTCAATTTTTAATTTTTTGAGGAAACCCCATACTGCTTTCCACAATGGCTGCACCAGTCTGCATTCCCACCAGTAGTGCACGAGGGTTCCTCTTTCTCCACATTCCCACCAATACTTGTTGTTTGTTGATTTATTGACGATAGCCATTCTGACAGATGTGAGGTGATATTTCATTGTAGTTTTAATATGCATTTCTCTGATGATTAGTGACATCGAGCATTTTTTCATATGTCTATGGGCCATGTGTATAACCTCTTTGGAGAAGTGTCTATTCAAGTCCTTTGCTCATTTTTTTAATTGGATTGTTTGTTTTCTTGGTGTTAAGTTGTATAAATTCTCTATAAATTTTGGATATTAAGCCCTTATCAGATGTATCATTGGTGAATATGTTCTTCCTTTCAGTGGACTGTCTTTTCATTTTGTTGATGGTTTCCTATTGGTTTTTAATAGCCCTTTCAATTGACAGGACTTATTCTGGGGATAGTGTGTAGTGATCAGTGAAATCACTCGGTGAGGACTCTGGATGTGGTGGTGTGACTGGATGATTTGATCCAGGGTAGACAGAGTCTCAGAGCCTAGAGAGAGTGACAGGGCATAGCAGGCTGTGCTGAAGGGTCTGAAGCTGGTTGTGGAAGAGTTAGGATGGAAGGTAGAGAACATGGGGCTGGGCAAGGTGATGGGCCTTGGTCTGAGCTAAACTTTGTTATTTTTTTTTAAAGATTTTATTTATTTATTTTTAGAGGGGAAGGGAGTAAGGAAGAGTGGGAGAGAAACATCAGTGTGTGGTTGCCTCTCGCATGCCTTCCACTGGGGACCTGGCCCACAATCCAGGTATGTGCCCTGACTGGGGATCAAACCAGTGACACTTTGCTTTGCAGGCTGGCACTCAATCCAGTGAGCCACACCAGCTAGTGCTGACCTGAACTTTGTAAGTCAGAGGCCATGGGATGAGTCTAATCCTGAAGTTGAAGCCCCATTCTGTTGTGGATACCAGACAGGAGACTAGACTCAGGGTAAACAGGCTCCTGGGAGGGTACTAGTGCAAACACTCAGCACTGTTCCAAAAGAAATGGTCCAGTTAGCCAAATGATTGTCATATCACAGATGCTTTATACATCATATTACCCAGCTCTGGAGCTAGAGTACCCAAATTAGAACCTTGCTACCTTGACACCACCAGTTGGTTTGTAACCTTAGGCAAGTTACTTAATGTCCTTGTGTTTCATTTTCCTCACCTGTATAAGGAAGATTATAATAGTAATTATATAGGAGTTTTAAGAGGATTGAATATCCAAATACATGTAAAGCTCCTAGAAAAACACCTAGAACATAGTAAGTAGTCAGTAACTATCCTTAACTAAGCAATGATTAGTTCCAGATATAATGGAATTATATTAACCTCAAACCATTTATTACAGAATAGAGATTCTTAATGCAGAGTACTTATAGATGAACTTCAGAGAGCCTGTGCACTCTGAATTTACATGCATTTGTGTTACGTGCATTTTTCTGGATTCCTGACATTAATCCATCCCTTGATATAATTTCAAGAAAAAAATGAAAGAGCTTTTCAGGGCTGGGGTGCTCGAGAAGGCCCTTTATCCAGTGGCCACTTTCTCTCAGAAACTCACTCTCCATGATTTTTCTTACAGCAGGCTTTGTACTTGGAGTTTGGGTTCTGAGAAATATAAGAATTTTTTTCCCAAAAGTTAGTTATTTTCCTTTAGTTCTCTGAGCCTTAATTTCTTCTTTTGTAAACTGAGGGTGTTAGACTGGGTAATCAGTGAATAACACTACAAATCTAACATATTTCATGATCCTGACACCAATGACATGTTACTGTGGAGAGCAGACGAATAAAATGGCACTGGTCCAGTGAAGATAGCATAAAGTACATAAAACAAAATGGAATCACTCACATCAACCAAGATGGATACCAGTCAGCTATGACAATTTGGTTCAAGAGGAAACTACCTAAGTCAGAGCAGACACATCTGGCAAGGAGACACAGCTAAGGTATCTGCATATGTGATTGAAATTGCTATGTCTGCAGAGCAGGACCACCCACAGGTAGGGTCCTGGGGAAATTCCACAGTTGCCAACAGGGGTGTCAAGCAGAATAGCCATGTACCACCCATAGGCTCCTGGGCAAATTCTCTACTTGGCATCTGGGGTGCCAAGACATTTACTGAAAAGACCCAGAAAAGTCTTTCAAGGTATAACTGAGGCAGGTTCCATTGCACTGCTGAGATGGCCAAGGTCCACACACCAGAATGCTGCACCATGCCACACTGATCTCCCTTGGCATTGGCTGCTGGAGGCTCTGTCCTGCTGGTCTCAGGACTTCACCTGCCCTGCTGCCCACCTGGCTCCAGAGATCCTTCCTTGCAAAATGCTGCCAACTCCCTTGTACATCACGCTGTCTCCCAGACCTGCAGACTGAAACTCTGGGACTCAGGTTCATTATCTGCTATTGTTGATTGCTCTATCTGTGTGTTATATTTCTCTTAGATTGTTAGAGTGTGAGTAGGATATTAATGTATGTTGATGGTTTACTTTGAGTGAACCTGCATTCTGTAAAAGCTGAGTGAATAACATAGTTACTATGTGTGACTCTTGTCTATTCCTTGGTGTCAGGCTGCTCAGCAGGCAGCTAGCTAGCTGAGCAGTTGCCTGGCTGATGTATAGGAAAGACTATATCACAAACATAATGCTCATGACAGTTACTAAAATGCTTGCTATATCAAGGACATCGGGCAGATTTAAAACAAAAGCATGAATAATACTGCTTTTCAGACCTCTTTATCATTAAGCATACAGTTCAGAGCAAAGAGCTCTTGAAACATAGCTGGTCTTTGCGTAGAGAAGCAGTTTCAGGAGCAGCCAGAACAGGGCAGCCCAGCTTCTTCTGCAGTGGGGAGGCTTCAGGCTACAGTCAAGCGTCAACTGAACAAAGCAGCTGAGAGTTGGGTGTGGGCAAAATCTCTGCTAGCCAGCCTGAGAGCATAGCATAACCTGAAGTGTGACATCCTTTTCAGAGCAAAACAATCTAGAAGACTTTGAGTCTACAGTTTATGGCAAATACAGACATCTCTGCCACCAACAGCTTCAGCTTTAAATATTTACACATACGTGATCTTAATTTTTTTTGTTGCAAAACCTTTATGTGTAGCAACAACCATACTTTTTGAGCCCAAAGATCTAGAAAGCATGTTTTTTAAAAATGATAAGTTTTTTTTTTTTTAAGATTTTATTTATTTATTTTCAGAGGGAGGGGAGAAAGAGCAATGTATGGTTGCCTCTCACATGGCCCTCACTGGGGACCTGGCCCGCAACCCAGGCATGTGCCCCGACTGGGAATCGAACCGGGACCCTCTGGTTCCCAGCCCGTGCTCAATCCACTGAGCTACACCAGCCGGGCTAAAAATGATAAGTTTAAATAGAAAATTGGTTGGGACCCATGTGCTTAGTTAGTCACTTTGCTGAAAAATGAGATATTTAAATTTATTCTTTTTCTTTATATTTCTGTATACCTATATCATATACATATATGATATGAACCAATTATTTTCTAATCCAGTTGAAATTTATGAAACTCCTAGTTGCAGGATGTTTATATAATTTGAGTAAAAAAGGAAGAAAATATTCTGCTTTTAGAATGTTTCTGGTTATCCAGCTTATTTATAATCACTCTCACATTCTTACCATGATTTTATTCTTGTCTAATATTACTGACTTAAATATTTCCAGGTGGGAGATTATTCTGTCTCATACACGAAAT
Source organism: Micronycteris hirsuta (assembly GCA_004026765.1). Classification (NCBI taxonomy): domain Eukaryota; kingdom Metazoa; phylum Chordata; class Mammalia; order Chiroptera; family Phyllostomidae; genus Micronycteris; species Micronycteris hirsuta. The sequence goes on along the minus strand of PVJI01019480.1, from coordinate 20,386 downwards.
GCAAGTTGCTTTTCCTTGACTAGCTGAGTCACAAGCCACGTAAAATCTTTTCTGAAGCTCTCTGGTTAAGACCATAGATGGTGTTCATTGTCGTGGGGGTAATCATACCTGCCGATACCCATGGGTGACCGCTACCCGATGTATGTATGAATCTCATACCGAGACACGCGGGGAAAGAGAGACCGGGGCCACGTGGCTGATTCCTCCCATCTCAGGAAAAAGCCCCGCGGCTTGCCCAGCCGGGTTTTTTACTAGGGGCATTAGCACACATTTACATTGGATTGATTATTCATGGGATTAAGCTGAACAGGGGTAAGATTACTCATTAGCAGGGCATTAGGATGTAAATTCAGGTCTGGTGGCAGGCAGGACCAGGTTAATGTAATATGCAGGGCACAGCAAGCCAGAATTTTTTAAGATGCATCTTTGCCAAATTCCTATTAGAGAATTCCCATTCCACAGACATGATCCACACTTGTTCACACGGGAATCACACGGAGCTGTGCTCAAAACGTGTAAATCCCAGAACATGCGTGTTGAAATCACTGCCACAGTTCATCTCTGACTTGTCCGTAGTGTGCGTTTGCCTTTCCTTCGACCTCTATCCTTGTTAGATTCAGGATCTCATTCTTTTTTCTCATTATCACTAATAATATCCTAACTTTACTAGTAAATATCAATAATAAGCCAACTGCCAGGGCCTGGGTAAACAGAGGATGTGCACAGTTACCTGGTGCCCTAAGAGAAGCACATATTTCTTGAGTTTCTGGGGGTGAACACAAGAAAAAGTAGAGTTAGTCTTAACAACATAAGGAATGCACAGAAATAAGAAATTACCAGATAAAAAAGAGATACCAGTTGTCTTGGTTAATTATCTTCCCTTGCCTCTGCACAGACAGTGGGTCAGGTGGAAGGGGGAAGTTGCCTCTAAAGAATTTGGAAAGTTTTCTAAGGAGGATTTAAAATAATTTTCCTTCCCGACATCTAGGGACTCATGCATGCACAGGCCTGCCATCCCCTCCGGCACTACAGGGAGGATAATGTAATGCACGTTATGAGAAGTGGACATGCAGTGACAGCTATTCACGTCTGTACTTCAGCATTGCATAGGTTATAACAAACAGAACTAGAACAGTGAATGTCAAGACCTGGTAACTTAAGGGTCATGGGTTGAGTAATTATAGGAGAAACAAAAATTGTTTGTGGTAAGCACAACAGCTCTGATTCAATTAAATGGATTAGCATGGGTCAGTATGGAATATAAATCAGCATAAGACTATAAAACAAATCAAAACAATGATTCGGAACAAGAGTGATGAGAAGGAACCAGACCACAGTGAAACTTAGATTTAGTGATGAATGGATACTGGTTACAACTGATGAACAAAGAATCAACAAAGACAGTTCAATCTGTAATGCAGATTTAATTTTTCTCAAGTAATTCTTTTCTTTTTAAAATAAAGTCTGAAATGGAAAACTCTATAGGATCTTTTTTTGTAGAATTACATTTTTAGGGGACTGCTACATTCAAATGATTGTGTTTTAATTGATAAAATGTCATTAGTAATGACCCTTCCATAAACATGGTTGGCAAAGTTTAAAAAAAAAGGCACAAAAGGGCAATAATGAGAAATGTTTTCAACTCTCAGCAAAGAGTACTGAGGCAAGTATCTTTCACGAAGAAGAGAAGAGAAAAATGTTCAGTAATTTGTGCACAACCTGAGCTAAAAAACAACAGCAATAAGAAACCTCTTCAGGTAGGCCCTGAGGCTTGAGGAGAAAATGAGTTTTTCTTATCATGTGATTCATGTAAAATAAAATGTGAAGCTGTTCATATGCATGTTTGGGTTGACTGTGGATCCATGTTTTTAAAAAAGTGAGGCAGTTAAACAAAGGAAAACAAAACCATAATACCTTATAAACAAAGCAACTCCACTTGTAGCCTCTGTCTTTTGGACCATTCAGTAGGGGCAAAATGTCCAATAAAATGTTAAATGCAGCCTACTCAATCATACAATATATAAACTTTTTATGATAAGTAATTGCAAATTGCACTTTCCAGTTCACCACAACAATGGAAAACTGGCTCCTTGTTCATTCACACAGTCCTTGCACTGCAAAGTGAAGTCACCAGTAAAATGATCTGGGTTTGCATCAGCTGTCAGCCAGCTAGCTCCACTCTCTGGGTAGCAGCAGACCTGCAACACTGCTTTGTCCTGCTCCTTTGTGGGGCTCCCATCCTTAGGCAGGCAGTCAGCTGGATAGCCCTGTGTCCTGTTCTACTCTCGCAGCCGCAGCCGTATCCTGGGATGGGACCGGCATCTCTTCTCTGCTTTCACTTCTCACAACGTGCTGAGCCTTCATAACCTTGGTTGATAAGGTTGCTAATACTGAAGCCTCTGCTATCAAATCTAAATGGGTTCGTACCACACAGCTCTGAACATTCATTTGAAAAGTAAAGCTAGTAATGGCTCTGATTTTTTAAAAATATTTTTATTTTTTTATTGTTGTTCAAGAACATTTGTCTCCATTTTTCCCCCACCACTTTCCCTGACCCCAGCCATTCCCACCTCCCACCCTGGATCCTACCCGCCTTTGGCTGTGTCCATGTTAACAAAGCCTCTCCACACAGATCTCTCCGAGATGTATTTTCTAGACCACCCGGAGCAAAACCACTGTGTAGGCACAGTTGTTTGTAGTTTCCAGAAAAAACGAGCCTTCGATCCTTTCAATCTTTCATTTCAAGACCTTGCTCTTCCAAATTCTGTAGGTTGTTTAGTGAAGAAATCTATCAAATTACTCATTCTAGCCTTTTTTTGCTCCTTTCCAAGGAGGAGAAATACTGATTTAATAGTCATATCCTAAAAAATTGTTTGAATTTTACTCAGGAGTGAAATCCCTGAAATAAAACCCAAATAGTTTAGAAAAATGGGCTGCTCCCTAAAGCTCCACCCACTCTGCTAGAGTTTTCTTTCCTTGAATTTCAGGTAAAAGTTCCACCCAACAATTGTCCTTTTGAACAATTCAACATAAATTTGTTTAAACAAGACCTGCGATTGTGTTAGAATTGAAGTGAGATTACAATGCCATCTGATGACCAGAGAAGCTTCAAAATATCTGAATTCAGTCCCAGAACATAGCAATGCCTCCCTATTAGGTTTTTGAGAGAAATATTTGGCAAGGAAAGTCAACATAACAGTAAATTGTCAGGTGGAACTTTTGCCAGAATCAAAATGGTCTGCATGGTCAGACTGGATCTTGAGTCTGCAGGAGTCTGCCAGGCATGGGGATCACTGGGGTGGACCTGGGTGTTTGGGTCTGAGGTGCTGGCCTTGCTCTGGAGCTGGCTGGGAGCCTCAGTCTTTGGGAGACTTCCTGGACATGGCGGCTCATTTCATATTGCTCTGAGCCATGGGCGAAACTGTGGGTGTGATGGAACACACCCTCCCTCTTAAAACTTCAAATTACCTTCTACTTTCAAATGCTGGCCGATTTTGTCCTGGGGGTTGTATAAATGAGTCCTGCCTTCAGGGTATTCATAGTTTATGGGAAGGCACAGAAATTATACACAATCAGTTATATCATAAGGCATACTGTGGTAAATGCCATCAAAGGGCATTTTACAACAAAGAACTAGGTCCTCAGAAGTAGGTCCCTTCTGACCTGCAAATCATGGAGGAGATGGTAGAACTGGGATAATATATTATATTCTGAGGAAGATGGTCACAGATGAATTTTGTGGGGAGGGCCATCCAAGCAAAGAAAGTAGAGATAAAGGCACAAACATAGGAGATAATTTTCTTGAAGATGATGAGTAGTCTGCAGTGGTTGGATTTGGGCAGCTGAAAAAGGACTCTGGACATTTATATTAGAGTTAGTGTTGGATGTAAGGAATTTGTACATTATTGTAAGGAATTTGTAGCTAATTGAATGTTCTTACATAGGGCACGTGGTCATCAGTTTGTTGTTTAAGGAAAACAACTCAGGAAGCAGGGCAAGGCATAAATTGTGTGGACAGATGAAGAGTTTCTTTGGGATCTGGTGTCTCATCCCCACTGGAGTTAACAGGAGCTTTCTCTAGGACAGCAGTGATGGAAACAGAAAGGTGAGACAGCTTTGGAGACCATGGGGACGACCAGAGCCCTCAGGTGGTTTGGGGATTTTTATTTATTTCTTTTTATGCTTGGTGTCTAATACCCTTGCAGGATATTAGATGATCACTGTATAATTAAAGTCATAAATGTAAAACATATATGCAATAAAAAATTTAATAACCACATTAAAAAAGGAAAAAGGAAACATGTAAAGTTAATTTTAATAATTAAAAAAATTATTATTGTTCCCTTACAATTGTCCCTATTTTTTTCCCATTACTCTCCCCTGCCCTACCCACCCTACAACTTCCACATTCAATCCTCCCCCACACTGTTGTTCTTGTCCATGGGTCCTTTATACATGTTCATTGACTTGATCCTTTCCCTTCTTTCCCCTGTTATCCCCCGCCCCCATCACCAACAGTTTGCTCTTTATTTCCATGTCTCTGGTTCTATTTTTTAACAATTTTTAAACTCACGTATCAAAAAAATTGATTTCAACGTGTGACCAATATAACAATTCTTTATATATTTTTTCTTTCTTTTTTTAAAATATCCTTTTTAAATGGTTTTAAAAATATTTTATGCATTTATTTTTAGAGAGAAGGGAAGGGAGGGAGAAAGAGAGGGAGAGAAACATCAGTGTGTGGTTGCCTCTCACGTGTCCCCCACTGGGGACCTGGCTTACAACCCAGGCATGTGCCCTGATTGGGAATCAAACCTGTGACCCTTTGGTTCACAGCCTGCACTGAATCCACTGAGCTACACCTGCCAGGGCTATTTTTACTTTCTAATATAACAATTCTTACTGATATATTTTTACCCTTTTTTTCTTACCAAGTCTGTGGCGTTCAGGGTATACATCATACTTTGTACAGCTCAGATTGAACTAGCTAAGGACAGGTGCTAGTTAGTAGCTACTCTTTAAGACAGTACTGACATGAACAAATTTTTACTTATCTATTTACTACTAATGTACTTTTGCTAAGCTACTGTATACTCAGATAGACTTTACTTGATCCCATTGTGTCATATTAATTGGTTTCAGTGACAATGAGCTCCTAGAAGGTTGGCCTGTTTTTGCTGATGTTAACACCTCCCACATGACAGTTTCTAACAGAAGGTAAGCCCTCAGAGAATGAGTGTTTTACAGGTAAGCAGAGGATGCTGATTTGGGGCCTCACTTCCTGTTTGGAAGTAGCCATGTGGATGTAGGTGTGGAGACAAAAGGGAAAGCATATGCTTTTTAGCCTGACTGCTTAGCCTGACTCAGTTCTGACTTAGGAAACTTAGTTTCCCCACTACGTTCACTCAAGCCAATGTGACTGAGAAAAGCGAGGGGTGTTAGTTTCACCCCCATATTTATATAAAGTATCACAGACAAGGAACTGCTGTGGTTAAAGTTGTTTGGGGCCACTGATGAGAGATTCATTAAAGTTCTTAGTGTTTTCACTATGTTAAAAAAGAGCCTCATGGCTGAAATGTATTTCTCCATAAAAAGTCCCATTAATCCTTCCCCATATTTGAAATGTTTCCCTTTAACATCATGCAACTGCTTTCCTTTCTTTTTCCCCAATCGTATTGATCATGTTTTCATTTTCATTATGTTTTGACGTCTTAAAATCATCTGGCTGGGGAGAGACTGCCCTCCCAGGACTAGGCAGTTCTCAGGGATGGCAAAGGGCTTAGCAAGAAGGAGCATGCCTTTCACACGCAGGCAGCCAACTCTGAGTTTGTACTCCCAACAGTCTCCTTTATTAATTTACACACCAAGCCAAAATTTCCCCTGCCCTAGATCACCCCAGAATCAGGTCCCAGGAAGCTAGAGACTGCTCTGGTAGCTCAATACCTGTCGCAGTTATTCACACTGGCCAGTCCTAACTTGTTCCTCTAGCCCACCTTGCCTTTCCGGTGGAAACTCCAATAAAGGCTCTGGCCTGGGCTTTCCCCTGGCTCCTGCTTTTGCCCCCGACCAACAGAACACCTATCCGGGTGCAGCCCGTGTGGCCCTGCACGGAGTGCCCCTTTCTCTTGAGAGATGTAAGTAATGCATTCCTTCAATAGTGCTGACATCTCTGTGTTGTCTCTCACTTACTTCCATACATTAAAATCCCAAGTCCAAGTGAGACACATGTCTGTTTCTCTCTCAGTTATTTTATATTTTAGTCATTTTGGACACATTCTTGCCAAAGGCAAATTTAGAATCCAGGTTCACACAGTGAGGGGAGAGCCTTCAGGGACATGGATAACTGAGCCAATAAGGGTTGTGGCTGATGGGGAAAAAGGCAGTAGACACTATACAAACATTCTCATAAAGTACACTCTGGAGGCATCTGATGCTAGAATTTGGCTTATGTATTTGTACATGCAGGATGGTTTACCTGTCCCATCTCATTTAATCATCCTCAGAACATCAATGAGATGCAGAAAGGTAGGAAACTTGCTCAAGGTCACACAACTAGGCATAGACTAGGTTCGAACCCAGAGTCTTTTAGTGCACCATGCTCTCACACCCACGCTACATTCTCCCTTTCTAGAAGACATCATGAAGAAAAGAGTGAACCTAAACATACTTGGGGGCTGCACCATCAGTCATGTTTTCTGATTCTGGATGCCTGATGAATTACACTTTTTAGACATAGTATTCTGGAGACAAGAATATGGGGAAAACCATAGATTTTGTTTTGCAATGAACAGGGTATGGGGAAAAGTGATTTGGGGTCACATGGAAGACAATGACAGACATGGAGAGCTGAGAGGTGTTTCTTCTGTTGGGTAAGGAAAGAGTTCAGGCTCCAGAGGGCCAGCCAGAGTGCTGACCGTGGCTGGAAGAAGTCTGTCCAGATGAGACAGAACTAAATAGCTTCCTAAACCAGTTAAAAGAAAAGGAAATGGCAAATTTCAGCATTTTTTTGCCAACTTATGACTCCATTATCTAACATTAATTTTCTCAAGTTTATTATATTAATGCTATAACTCAGTCTATATTTATGAACTTTTCATGTAGGCAGAAGCTCCAGTACTTTAGAATTAAGAAATATAATTTGGAGGTTTCCTAGGCAATGAGTGGAAATAAGAGGAATGCAATAAAACAAAATGGAACACTTACCTCTCACAGCTGCTGGAGAATAAAGAAATATGTGAAGATTTTTCTTTTGCAATAAAGTGTTTTATGTCAGCACATTTTTCACACAGATAAATGAGTAAATAGGAAGTAAAGGATGGTATGAATAATAAACTCCTTAAAAAGCAAAGAAAGCTGGTGTCTCCAGGGTGTTTAACTTATTGTATAAACAGAAGGGTGTGAAATTGGACCAAAAAGGATATATTACTAGAAGTGTGAGATTTAATAGGCATAAACATTTAATTTGATTTTTATAAGCGATTATTAAAATTGTTTTTGCATTAAATTATTTATTTATGGTTGAACAGGTTCTGATTACACTCACTGATGACCTCTTTGACTCTTCAGATTATTTCAAATGATAAAATTTCAAGGCAACAGTTTCCCAAAGTTTAAACTGAGGCATAATTGGATTCCTTCTAGTTGAAAATATGAATTAAAATTTTTGAGTTAAAGAGAAATGTGGAGAAGATGAAGTGACATTATGTGCGTTTAGCAGAACAATTCTGCTAAACCGTGTTTGTCCCCCATATACGTAAATTCTGCTACAAAGACTGTGGATGACTGGAAAGTAGCAGCTATCTGAGAGAAAGGTATTCCTACACTGGAGGAAGCAGGATATGCTACAAAGGGGACTCATTGCCTCTTAATAGGAGCTCTTTCAGTCCCCTTTTATTTGTGTATTTTCTGAGACAGTGCATATTTGCATAGCGTGACTTCTAGATGTCCTATTTTGGGAACAATTTATTCTGGAACAGATATTTTTCCCTAGTGTCTTTAATGGATAAAACAAAGTGCTTTCTAAATATAGGGATAGCAAAAAAAAAAAAAAAAAGGAGAAATTTATAAAGTTGAGTCAACTGGTAGTGAGCTTCAGGAGGCTTGTAGAATTAGATTAGTTTGCTTACTTTCTTTGATGAACATTTAATCCCTTGTACCAAGGGCAAGATAATGACAACATAATTACAGTTTTGCAAGAAGAATGGGCTCTAAATGTGGTGTTTGCCAGGAGATACCTTTCTTCCTTGGGCTCAATTTTATTTCTTTCTGGAAAAATATTCAGATTAAGGCACTTTGTGAAAGGATCCACTCTCCCTCAATTTTTTTCTTTCATTCTGGAGTAGAGGACTTTTAGGTTCTGAAAGAACAGAAAATCTAAAATATATGAGATAAATATTCCCCAAAATATTGAAGGTGAATGTAAAAATGTGAAAGATAATAAAATTCCCTTTGCTTATAACATGTACAGTTTTTCTGTGACCTCTTCCTTCCCTTGTTTCTCACTTTACCCCGGATGTTCAATAAGAAAAATATTAAGAGATTTTATTTATTTATTTTTAGAGAGAGAGGAAGGCAGGGAGAAAAAGAGGGAGAGAAGCACCAATGTGTGGTTGCCTCTTGTGCACCCCCTACTGGGGACCTAGCCTGCAACCCAGTCATGTGCCTTGGCTGGGAATCAAACCAGTGACCCTTTGCTTCATAGTTTGGTGCTCTATCCACTCAGCCACACCAGGGCACAGTAAGAAAAATATTTTTAAAAGGACAAAAAGACCTATATACTTACAGTATAATAATGGCCTTAGTCCTTTAAAAAATTATAGAGTATTTTTATCTGGTTAATTGTAATTTTGAGTTGCTGGAATTCCTTATATATTTTAGAAGTTAATCCCTTATCAGGTATATGATTTGCAAATATTTTCTTCCATTCTGTAGGTTGATTTTTTTTTCATTCTGTTCATTGCTTGCTTTTCTGTGCAGAAGCTCTGTATCTTGATGTAGTTTCACTAGTTTAGTTTTGCTTTTGTTACCTGTATTTTTTGTGTCCTATGCAAAAAAAATGGTACAGCAGCTATGGAAACTGTATTGAGGTTCCTTGAAAAATTAAAAATAGAACTACCATAGGATCCAGCAATCATACTTCTGGGTATATATCCAAAAGAATTGAATTCAGGATCTTGAAGAATTACTTGCATTCTCACATTCATTGCAGCATTATTCACAATAGCTTAGGTAGTGAAACAAAGCAAATGTCCACTGATGAATGGATAAAGAAAAAAATATATATATAGAAATTCAGAGAACTTAGAGACAGCTGAGGATGAGGATGAGCTGGGCTTGAGGGCACCTGCAGTCAGGAAGCATTGACGACACCCATCTGGTAGACTGTTGGCCACCATCTGATGGGAATCAACTCTCACCTGATGCCAGATGCCTGTTCTTCCAGACCATTCATCCAAACTTGGCACTATGATACCCTCCTGAATTTGTGTGACCTCAGAATAGAGAGGGGACTAAATTGATTAAAATTTGGTTTTCATCACTCATTAGAGTGAAGACTTAAAGTATAAACTGAGTTAAAGAAAAATATAGTTACATTTCTTTATGATCAAATTTTCGCCTGAAATTTGTAGTCACCATGGCAGCTCTTTTAATGTTTGTGTGGGATTGGGGATGAGCTATACTTAGGGGAGAAGGCGGTTGTTTTCTCTCTTCTCTCTCCTACCTTAGGCCATTAGGTTGTCCAAGGTGGAACCATTTCTGGTCCTCCAGTGTGCTGCCATCTTTTCCAAATTGTTCATCATTGTCTCTTTTCTCCATTGCTTGCTACTGGAATCTGAGACAAGGAAGATAAAATCACATCCAGAAATATGTCTGAGGACACCCTCTCCAACAAACAACACCTGTTTCTCACAGAATTCTGCAGGTATCAGAGGTTTTGGTCAGCTCCTAAACTTGTTTACTTTCTTTTCTTTTTTTTTCTTTTTCTCTTTTTTTTGCAAAGTTTTCAATTTTTTCTCCTTAGATTGATATTTTCATTGTTTCCACTTTAGGGTTATTGCAAATAAAACTACTATGAACATTTGCGTAGAAGTCTTTTTATGGACAAATGCTTTCATTTTTCTTGGGTGAATACTGAGTAGTGGAATACCTGGATAATATAGTAGGTATGTGTTTAACATTTAAAAAAAATTCCTGCTTCCATTTACTGTCTTTTCTGAGGCCTAAGTTATTTTGGAGGTAAAGATGCAAAACCTTTATAATTTGTAAACAAGTAGCAAACATGTATAGGAAGGAAAGAGATGGGAAAAATGTAGGCAAAGATGAAAAAGATTTCAGAATTTCGGTGGAGAAATTGGAAAGTGTGGTCACAGCTTTTCTTGTGGAAAATGTATACCTGTTGGCTTACCAGGCATTTCCCTGCTGGAGAGTATATTTTTTTGTATGATTGTGTTGACTCTAATACACGCCTATTGCAGATGTTTTGGTGTGGACGTTGGGGCACTAGGGAGCAGTGCCTAATTCTCTGGGGAGCTGAAAATATTTGCCTTTTACAAGCTATTGTCCTCTGTTGAGGTGGATACTGTCACATGGAGCCCTTGCTCTGAGCCACTGTTTGTCAGAGGTCACCCGAGAGCAGCACATGGCATCATTTCTATACTCAGAGCAGCAGCAGTAACTATTGTGATGACGGAGAAACAGTGTGGTCCTTGAATGCTCCCAAGTGGTGTCACTTTTGTTGTAGAAGAAAATCCTCTGTGTGAAGCCCCTGTTCCTCTCCCCTAAGTCTGCCATGTGTGTTCACCATGAAACTGGCAGCCACTGTCCCTGTGAATTTCATGAGGCACTTTGTGTGGTGTGGCCGTGCTGTCATGGGGAAGGCCAATGGACAGCTTTCCACACCACTTATGTTCACAGGGGAAATCAACCTTGATTTGCTTGTGTCTAAGTTGATGCTTGTCTAGAAACGAAAACCACAGAATCACTTAGAACAATTTAGAACGGTTGATGATGAGCTCCGGGGAGGTTTTGGGAAGGCGCAGAGCTGTGTTACCCCACATGCTTGGACACAGCTTTTGTCTGTGTGAAGAAGCCAGCTCAGCACTTAACTGCACTATGCTAACTCAAGCTCCTGTGATGAGTTCCTCACTTTAGGGAGCAATAAAACAGACAAAGCAGGAACCAGAGCTTGGATGGTGGGAGAGAAGGAAATGTCCCATCGACCTGAGATAGACTGCTCTGTCTCGTGTATTGGCTTGGTGATCCTGCTACCCACCCATGATGTGTAATTAGTGTCCATTAAATATTTGTTGAATGAATGAATATATATTTGGGGTTGGAACGGTTGACTAGACTACAGCTAGTGTCTTTTAGATTTGTAAGTTTATTCAGTTGAAAAGATTTCTTTTTTTAAATTTTATTAAATTTTGGGATGACATTGGTCAATAAAATTATATAGGTTTTAAGTGTATAATTCTATGATATGTCATCTATATATTGCATTGCGTGTTTACCACCCCAAGTCAAGTCTCCTTCCATGCTATATATTTGACCCTTCTTGCCCTCTACTACCTCCCCTACCTCCCTTTTCTGTGGTAACTACCACACTGTTGTCTGTGTTTATGAGTTTTTTGTTTGTTTGTCTTATTTATTCTTTTGTTGCTTTCTGTTTTATATCCCACATATCAGTAAAATAATATGTTTTTTGACTTTTTTGTCTGACTTATTTTTTTTTTAAGATTTTATTTTTATTTATTTTTAGAGAGAGGGGAAGGGAGGGAGACAGAGAGGGAGAGAAACAGCAATGTATGATTGCCTCTCACATGGCCCTCATGGGGACCTGGCCTGCAACCTAGGCATGTGCCCTGACTGGGAATCGAACCGGGACCGCTTTGTTCCCAGCCCGCGCTCAATCCACTGAGCTACACCAGCCAGGGCCGTTGTCTGACTTATTTTGCTTAGTGTGATATTCTTAGATTCACCCATGTTGTTGCAAATGACAGTATTTCATCTTTTCTTAAGGCTGAGTAATATTACATGGTATATAGGTACCATATCTTCTTTATCCAGTCATCCATAGAAGGACACTAAGGTGATTTTCTTGTCTTGGCTACTGTGAATAATGCTATGGTGAACATACAAGTACATATATTTTTATCAATAAATGTTTAAAAATTTTTTAAAATTTTATTTATTTATTTTTAGAGAGATGGGAAGAGAAGGAGAAAGAGAAGGGTGGAAACATCAGTGTGAGAGACAAACATTGATTGGTTGCCTCTCGTATGTGCCCTGACTGGGAATTGAACCAGTGACTGTTAGCTTTGTGGGATGATGCTCAACTAACTGAGCCACACTGGACAGTGCTCAAATTTTGGGGGGTAGATACCCAGAAGATGGATTTTAGAGGAACTTTCATACTGTTTTTCGTAGTGGCTGTACCAGTTTATATTCCCGACAGCTTATTCTCCACACTCTTTGTAATACTTGTTACTTCTTGTCTTATTGATAATAGCCATTCTAACAGGTGTGAGGTAGTGTCTTATTGTAGTTTTCATCCGCACTTACCTTATAGCTAGTGAAGTTGAGCATCTTGTCATATATCTATTACTTTTATAATTAAGTTACTGCGAATAATAGGACCACAAACATTTGGTCCATTTTTTGGTCATCTATAGTCCTCTTATTTTTATGATGAAAATGTCTGACAATTTTACTAATACCTCAGCCAGGATGGTCAGACAGAGCCTAGGTGATAATAATAACTGTGGATCAAGCAACTCTGTGGATGTGTTTCCACATTTCTGAGAACAGAACCTTAGGCCCAGAAAAGGGAATCTGTGTACATGACCATGTTAACCAGCACTCTCCCCTCTACTGGGGAAGCACTTGGAATCTGACAGACTCCATTTGGTGGTTGCACTATCTATGATATGATAGCTCAGGCGGAGCCCTTTTTCCTTTATGTGAGGGGAGAGTTCTTTGCAATGAAAGCAGGGCAGGAAGGAAGCAACAGTGCATTGAGTACAATGATGCCAGGGTCTTATTTCTCAGAATGGGAGGAAACCCTAAGGATGGGAAGAATGTGCTTTCCTCTTATGGGATTATACTCTCTTTTCTTAGGTGATTCTGGAGGAGGATGGCTGAAGCCATCACAGGTAAAGAGCTTCCACGAGCTTCTCCTACTCACAGGCTTCCCCTCAGGACCAGCAGAAGCCTCGGTAAAGGAGAGCTTCCATGAACATTTGCTGAAGTCTGAGATGGCAGAGTGTGCAATATACAAGAAGAGGTAAAGACACGAACAGACTTTTTTCTCATTTGGGAGGGTAGAATTTGCCTGGAATTGGAGGGGTGTCTGGGGAAAGGTGATCTTTCCAAGGGAAGAGAGAATGACAGGTCACTGTGGAAAGAGAATGGGCTGATGCAGAGATAGGATTAGGGAGCCAGAGAATTCCCATGTGGCAGTTTCTCTAATGGCCTGAATGGAGAGTTACACATAAGGTTATGACTTCTGGTCCTATTTTGTACTCTTTTTGGATGCTTACTGGATATCTGTGTAAAATATTATTCAAACTTCTGTTGGAGCTCAAGGTCAGGAGACCCCTGTCTCTCTTATTCCCTCATGGGCTACGAGGCAGAAGATGCTGACCTGAAACAACCCCAGAGAGATGTTAAAAACCCATTCCATAACCATTCCCTCCCCAGACAGGCTGGTGGTGGGCACTCATCCGTTCTTTCAGATGAAAGAGGTTTCCTGCACATTCTGGGCCCCCGAAACCTATCCTGTGCCCTCTCTGCCAAAGACTAAGATGTTTTATGGCCATTGTTAATCCTACAAGTCAAAATTTTTATTGCTTACTGTTTTAAAGGAGCCAAAATGCAAAGAAAGCATTAGCCTTTCACTTTACATTTAAATTATATCCCTAAATAACAGTCCTAAAGGAGAATTTTGAATATCCCAAAATACAAGTGGAAAAATTAGAAAATTAAAATCTGTTACTTCAAGCTGTTAGAACTTCATTAGACAAACTTTTGTTAACTTAAACGTACCTTCACTTCATAAATATTGGGTATGTGGCCTTATTTTCTGGATCACTTTAGCATGCATTTTGTGTGCATTTAAGCCAGTACATTTTGGGGAGCATATTTGGTGTTCTTTTGTCTTTCTAGTGGGAAGCCACATCTGTTATATGTATTATATAATTATATGTGGCACTGCTTGGATATTGTGTACTCAATTGGCAAGCCCACATCTATTTGTTATCCTTCCTGAACAATGAAAACATGAAAGCAGTCTGTTATTTGAGTCTAGTTCCTTCTTATCGTTAATCCTCTTTTGCAAGTAATTGATGTTTCCTTAGCAACCATATTAACTTGTTACTCAGAGTCTTTTCTCAAAGTGAACTGGGTTCATCTTTATTCTTTCATAAGCTTATTTTGTTAAATATTGTCCTTACCTTAAAGTACTAATATTTTTGGCATTGCACTCATTTGCACAATTTGCAGGAAAAATCATTTGTTAAAGCTCTGGAATTTCACCTAACGCATATTGTGTGGTCATTTGGCTCATGGAGGGGACACTTTCTATGGTACCATTAAATATGATTTCTAATTGTAAGGAAAAGACTCCAATATTTGGAAATCTATTTCATTCTAAATCATCTTGAATTTAATTTAGTCAATAATTAAAGTAGGTTGTCTCTCAAATTTAATCTGATGGAGAATCATTTAGCAGATTAAATCATTTAGTCATTCAGTGAAATACCTGAGGTTTTCCATTTGTTTTATTTTTTTTGCAATATTAAAATGCCTGATAATTTATTACAACTTACAGGCCAAGAAAGAGCATTAGGAAACTTGAAGGGTCTCCCTATGAATGTGAGGAGAGAGTGTGATAATGGAATTGACATTCTGCAGACACATCTTTGCTCATTACAGTTTGATTCACTGTAGCTCCTCCAAATGTCTTTCGAGGTGAGAAGCCAGACAGGAGTCTAGAAATGTGTGAATGTCACCTGCTTCCTGTGGTTGAGCACTGTGGGAGTCCCATATGGGAGAAGTGTCTCACTATTAAATGGGACCCAAACACCACTTTTTTGGACTGTGAATTTCGTCTTGATTGTTTGAAAGGTGGGAAAGGAATGTTTTTGGGTCAGGGAATCTAGGTCATACATACACTCTTTATATGAATTCTATAGGATAAGAACAAAAATAGTATAAGCTGGCATATGCGCTTTACTAATGAACAACATTTAAATAGTTTTTCCTGATTCTGCTAATAGAATGGTGAAATTCTCTTATTTGGGAGGTGGAAAGGACAGGAGTGGGGGTGTATATAGAACACTGGATGGAAAAAGTAAGATTATATTCATGACAGTGATTTGTAAATGTGAAACGATAAGCAAATTGCAGCTGCCATTATTACCATGTCTGTTTCCTTTTGTGATAATCTGCATACATTTATAACTCACTAAATCATCTTAACTCAGGGACAATATTCAGTCGTTGATTTTCAATGTAATGCGAATTTTTCAAAAGAGCAGGATGCTACAGTTACTTTGATTTTAATAAAACAAAAGGGTTGAGGTCCCTAATTTATTCTATGGAAGAGAAGTAAAATTACTTCAGAAAGTTCATAGCTATGATCAAAATATAATTTGAGTAACTAGGTAGTTACAACTTCTTTTGTTTTTAAAAGGTCCAAATAGGAATCTGACTTTGCAAATGACACCTTCCTTTCTTCCTTAAATGGTGTAAAGATTAAATGTTACAAAAACAAAACACCCAGTTTTATAGAAAAGTGTTACTTTTCTTCAATGACATTTTGGCATTATGGAAAATTTTGAAGTAACAGAAAATTTATAGAAGAGTAAAATGGGCCTCCATATGCATGCCATCCAGTTCCAATGATTCTTGATGTTTATGAGGTCGGAATTTCAAGAGTTAAAGATTATAAATCTCAGATCATTTTTTTATTGAGGTGAGTCAGGTATGCTTGCAGATTTTATATATATTATATATGATATGAATTTTCATGTTTGAATTCTTGTCCATGTGCTAGTTTTTGGTCCTGCCCTAAATCCTTGTCCTTTGCAATGATAGATGTAGAATTTTCCCTCCAATTTCAATAAATTTGGGTCTACTGATACCATCTGAAAGAGTAAGTTTTAGAATTCTTCCCCCCGTACTTTTTCTTTTTTTTCTTAAATATATTTTATTGATTATGCTGTTACAGTTGTCCCATTTCCCCCTCTTCTTTTCCCTCTGCCCCTCCCCCCATTCCCCGCCCTTTAGGTTTTGTCCATGGGTCATACACATAAGTTCTTTGGCTTCTACATTTCCTATACTATTTTTAACCTCCCCCTGTCTGCTTTCTACCTACTGTTTATGCTACTTTTTCTCTGCACTTTTTCTTCCTCTCTCCCCCTCCCACTCCCCTGTTGCTATCCCTCCATACCTTATATAAATCTCTTTAACATTTCATATAATAAAGGCTGTGTGATGATGAACTCCTTGAACTTGACCTTGTCTGAGAAGCACTTTATCTGCCCTTCCATTCTAAATGAAAGTTTTGCTGGATAGAGTATTCTTGGGTGTAGGTCCTTGCTTTTCATGATTTGGTATGCTTTCTCCAGCCCCTTCTTGCTTGGAAGGTCTCCTTTGAGGAATCAGCTGACAGTCTTATGGGAATTCCTTTGTAGGTAACTGTCCCCTTTTCTTTTGCTGCTTCTAAGATTCTCTCCTTATTTTTAATCTTGGGTAATGTCATTATGATGTGCCTTGGTGTGTTCGTCTTTGGGTTCCACTTCTTTGGGACTCTCTCAGCTTCCTGGACTTCCTGGAAGTCCATTTCTTTTGCCAGATTGGGGAAATTATCCTTCATTATTTGTTCAAGTAAGTGTTCAATTTCTTGGTCTTCCTCTTCTCCTTCTGGCATCCCTATGATCGAGATGTTGGGGTGTTTACAGATGTCTTGGAGGTTCCTAAGCCTCTCCTCATTTTTTTGAATTCTTATTTCTTCCTTCTGGTCCACACCATTGATTTGAGTCCCAGTTTTCTTCTCTTCCCTATTGGTTCCCTGCACATTTCCCCTCATTTTCTTTAGCATAGCCTTCATTTGTTCATTTATTTGCATCCAACTTTCTTCCAATTTTGTGAGCATCCTGATTACCAGTGTCTTGAACTGTGCATATGATAGGTTGGCTATCTCCTCATCCCTTAGTTGTAATTTTACTGGAGCTCTGTTCTGTTCTCTCATTTGGGCCATTTTTTTCCCCACTCATTACTCCTGTTACTTTAAGGGGCGGAGTCTTAGGTGTTCACCAGTGCGGGTAACCTACAACGTTGTGTTGTGACACTTCCTTTGGGGGCGGGGCCTGGGAGGGAGCAATGGCGCCTGCTCCGTTTATTACTGGCTCCCAATCACGCTCACCCCAGTAAGCTCTTCTGTGAGGCTGGGAGCCGCTTGGCTGCTGTCTCAACCTCCTCAGGTGCTTTCAACAGGTGGGCCAGGCCTTTTTTTCCCCCCACAGTGGTGGGTTGCGATGGTGGGCCGTGTGGTCTGCTCTGCTCCCCAGCTCCTCCTCCCGGTCTATCTGCGCTTGAAAGAGGGACTGCCTGGTCCACCAGTCTTGGCTCTGCTGGTTCCCACCGGCTTCTCCAGGTGCGCTGGCAGCTGGCTTTGCTGGGTACTTAGGCTGTGTTTTCACCAGGTGTGCCTGCCCTGAGTCTCTCTGGGTAAACTGCCATCTTGCTGCATGTGCTCTCTGCCCTGCTCTGCCCCGCTTACTGAGCTGGATGAACATGTCCTCTCTAATTTCTTGGCTGTCGGACTTCCACTCAGTTTGATTCTCTGTCTGTTCTGGTTGTATGTTTATCTTTTTAACTTGTTATTTATCCTCTTTGGTTGTGAGTAGCGGTGCAGTGTGTCCACCTATGCCTCCATCTTGCAGGCCTCTGCAGTCTACATACCTATTACCATAGGTTTATTCTCTAGAATAGACAACCATGAGCAATGTGTATGTCTCCTCATCCTTACCTCAGACATAAATATTAATGGACCCTAGCAGGGTAGAATAAGAAAAAGCTCTTTCCCCCTTGAATGATATACTTCAGAATAACCCAGCCTATGACAAGCCAACTTACCTAGCACCACTTACATAGAATTTGGCAATCTCAGCAAGGAAAATAAAATAGCCCAGGCAAATTGATAACAGAGATATGGAAAGGAACAACACAAAATGAGGAATATGAAATATAACAAGCATTTGAATAAACTCCCCCAAGTGTAGCCACTGTTTGGCATACAGCTGGTGAATATGGTGGAAGATTTCAAATCCCATCCCACTTCATTAACCTTAACCTTGAACCTACTGCTGACATCAATATAGTTCATTTTCCACTTTCATATGGTAACTTATGGCTTTCTTTTAGCTTCTTTTTCTTGTCTTCGAACCAGGAGAAATTTTGCACTCTTAGTGACTGTAATATTGTGATTTATAAGAAAAAAATTGATCACTCAATTGATCAAATATATATTTCTCTTATATATTTGGTCTTAGTCCATGTTTCCTGGCTCACAGCTTCCAAAATGCTTAGAATTTCCAGAGTGTTGAGAGTGAAAAAGGTGTCTTGTTACGTTAAAGAGGTGTTTTTTTAGAAAGCACACAAGGAGAGGGCTGGATGCCAGTGAAACCAACTATGTAATTAGAGAATTAAAACTCTTGGTCCCGCACCCCTGACCTCCAGGACCTGATTTAACCAGGCAAATAATTAAAAGAGGAAAAGAAATTGAAAGTGAGGGAGATTCTTATGCTGTCTTTGAAGGAGCAACTGGCCATGTGCTGGATAGGGCCACCTGACAGGGAAGAGCCGGTGGCCTTCAGGAACTGAGAACAGCCCCCAGTTTATAGCCAGCAAGGAAACAGGAAACTCAGCGCTACAACCACAAGGAACAGAATGCTGGCCAAAACTTGAATGAGTTTGGAAGAAGGTCCTGAGTTGTAGAAGAGAGCTCAGCTTCATTTACCTCCTGGAATTCAGTCTGAGCAGAACCCAATTATGACCATACACAGTCTTCTGAAAATTGTAAGATAATAAGCAGATGTTGTTAGAAGATACTGGATTTATGGTCATTGGTTACACAACAATGAAAAATAAATATATCTACTATAAAAGTTTAATATGAATTTTGAATCTATGATATTTGAAGCCAGTTTGAAACTGAAGTTTATTTTTAGTTCCATGTCTATGAATTTGTTCAAATTTAACCGGGATTAAAAAGTTTAATGAGAAACTATGCTATGTCTGATCAAATTCTTCAATGGAAAATTAATTCTGATATCTGATGCCAGGTACATTTGGGTTATTTCTCACAAATTTCTGATTCACTTATAAAGTGATTTTAGAGAGTTTATTTAGATGCTTTCTTTAAAAGCTTTTGTTTCAGACTTCTTGCCGAGATGGAGGTGCAGGTAGATGCACTTTGCCTCCTCGTAGAACCAAAAGAAGGTCAACAACAAACTTAAGAACAAAAAGCAACCAGAACTGACAGAAAATTGAACTGTATGGAAGTCCAACCACCAAGGAGTTGAAGAAACATTCATCCAACCAGTAGGAGGGGTGGAGATGGGCAGCTGGGCAAAGAGGACTCTTGGCAAGGCAGTGGCTGGAGGACCACGGTGGGCAAGGCAGCAGCTGGCCAAGCAGGCAGTCCCACATTTGCATGCAGATAAACTGGGAGGAACAACTGGGCAGGGAAACAGACTGAGCAACCCAGGGTTCCAGCACAGGGAAATAAAGTCTCAAAGCCTCTGACTGAAAACACCTGTGGGGGTTGAGGGGGCAGTGGGAGAAGCTCCCAGCCTCACAGAAGAGTTCATTGGAGAGACCCAAAGGGTTCTTGAGTGTACACAACCCCCCCCACGCCCCCAGGAATCAGCACCAGAAGGGCCCAATTTTTGTGTGGATAGTGTGGGAAGTGACTGAAAGGTGGCTGACTGAGAAGCGAGCAAGGGGCATTGTTCCCTCTCAGACCCTTCTCCCACATACAGCACCAGAGGGCAGCAACCGGGGTTACCCTGCCCTGGTGAACACCTAAGACTCTGCCTCTTACTACGTAACAGGTGCGTTGAGACCAAAAAATGGCCCAAATGAAAGAACAGATCAAAGCTCCAGAAAAAATACAATTAAGCAATAAAGAGATAGCCAAACTATCAGACGCACAGTTCAAAACACTGGTAATCAGGATGCTCACAGAATTGGTAGAGTATGGTCACAAAATAGACGAAGAAGTAAGGCTATGAAAAGTGAAATAAATGAAAACGTACAGGGAACCAACAGTGATGGGAAGGAAACTGGGACTCAAATCAATGGTTTGGAGCAGAAGGAAGAA
>PVJI01019479.1:0-30977 GCA_004026765.1 Micronycteris hirsuta | reverse complement strand
TGTCCTCAGACGGGGGCTCTGTGGCCTTGGGGCCTCTGCTCTGGCCATTCCCACTGCATGGAGTGTGCTTCCTGCACATGACCTCTGGCTAATGCCTTTGTCTCCTTCAACTCTTTGCTAATATGTCACCTCTTAGTGTCCCTGACTGTGACCAAATGATGCAAACCACTCCTCCCTATGTGAACTCCTGCACTGCCCGTCACCCCACCCTGCTCTCTGTTTTCTTTCCTCCACAGCATATGTTGCTCTGGCACGCCATGTTTGCGATGGTTATTTATCATCTGTCTGACCCCAATAGAAAGAAACTCCCCAGGGCAGGGATCTTCATTTTCTTTGTGGTATATGCCCAAAATGGTACCTGGCACAAAGCAAGCATTTAATAAATATATATTAAATAAATAGGGCTGGAACTACTTAATGCAGGAAGGGAAGATGAGGAATTTGAACTCAGGCCTCCTCTGAAAAGATCTAGGGCAAGACTGTTTCAAGCAGATCCTTTAAAAAAAGATCTTCTATAAAAGATCTCTAAGCATTTTTCAAACATTATTTCATTTAATCCTCTAGCAATCTTATGGTATAGATTTAGTTATAAATGTCACTATACAGATGACAAAATGAGGCACAGGGAAATTAAGTAAGTCACCCAAAGTCACAGAACCAGTATCTACACACAGGCAGAAAACCAGGCAATGCGAGGCAAAACCTGCACACATTAACAGCTATGCTTGGCTGCCTTTCGAGGCACAGCCAGTGCAAAGGCCCTGGGGCTGGAACAAACTTGGAGTTTTGGAAGGACAGCAAGTTTGTGGCTGGTGGTTATTTAGGAATGGGAAATATATGAACTGAGTTCAGAGAGGTAGGTGAAGAGACTAGAGAAGTCTCACCAGTTGAGGTAAATTGTTCTCATTGCTGGAGGCTTTAACGTGCAGTGATGTGAACTAGTTTAGGGTTTTAGAAAGATTATTCTGGATTCTAAATGGAAAAGAAACTGTCAGGGTGAAAAGGGAGGTAAATTAAAAAAAAAGCCATTATGAATAATTCTGTTTCTCCTGGACATATTTTTAAAAAAATTGTATTAGTTTATAAATGCCTCCTCAAATCTGTTAGATTCCTTGTTATGTAGCTAACAGAATATCTTTACATTTTATTATGCTTTATTACTTTTTGCACAATGAAGTTTAATTTCTGAAAATGCAAATAATGCAAATGTAAAGGCTTCACATGCACTGATGTCAAGCTTTAACCAATCTGTACTATCCCAGCTCATTTCCAAAATTCAACCATATTTTTAAGAACAGCTTTATTGAGGCATAATGTACACTCCATAAATGTGACCCAGGTTAAGTGAGTAATTCAATGATTTTTCGTATATTTATAGGGTTGTGCAACGACCACCACATTCTCATTTTAGAATATTTCTGTCACCCTAGTAAGAGACTTTGTGCTCATTTGCAGTCCCTTCCCAGTCTCATGTTCAGCCCTAGACAACTATGTATCTACTTTCTGTCTCTCTAACCTTGCCTTTTCTGGACATTTCATAGAAATGGAATCATACAGAATGTGATCTTTCATGTCTGGTTTCTTTCACTGAGTGTAATGTTTTTGAGGTTCATTCACACTTTAGTATATTCATATCTCATTGCTTTCTGTTGTTGAATTGTATTCCACTACATGGATATGTACTGCAATTTGTTTATTAATCACCAGTTGATGGACATGGTGGCTACTTTAGGCTATTATAAACAAATAAAGGTGCTTTAGACATTCTTGTATAAGTCTTTGCATGGACATTTCATTTCTATTGGGTTGAGATTTCTTTTGGGAGGAGAGGAATTACTGGGTCTTTTGGTAAATTTATGTTTAACGTTAAGTTTCAAAGTCTGGAAATAAAACCAGAATGGCTGGCATTGTGACTTGATTTTGATAAATTATCATTCCCTAATCATTTTGATTATTGTGCTATTAAACATAAATGTGTAAAACTAGCTTTTGTTACATACTTGAAATATTAACTTATTTAATAGGGAATGTCTTTGCATTTTATAATGTTTCACATATTGACAATTTTGCCACACTCACAGATTTTTTCTTGGTGCTTAATTTGTGATTTGATTAAAAATGTCTTTGCAATGAAGATGTTCTATAAATTATTGTTTTAGCATACATACCAAATGGAGCTATTTCCATCTTTAAACTAATCTTCAGTGGAACAGGAGTTTGGAAAATCACACAGTGAATATCTTTCTTCTTTGTTATTTTAGCTGCTGACATTTTAAATTTAATTTAGCCATGGTCTTATATTTTTAAAGTTAATGAAGTGGATTTCAGGTTCAGTTAACAGTAATTTAAGATGACAATTAAATCATTAGTGAACCTAATTATTAAATGGAAAACTCACTGCCATACTCAAGCTCATAATAAAATCCAGTCGTAGGTCCATGTGCTGTGTGGACTGTAGGCGAGCTGGTGTGCAGCAGC
The DNA here is from genome assembly GCA_004026765.1 of Micronycteris hirsuta. Taxonomy (NCBI): domain Eukaryota; kingdom Metazoa; phylum Chordata; class Mammalia; order Chiroptera; family Phyllostomidae; genus Micronycteris; species Micronycteris hirsuta. Next base: position 28,499 of record PVJI01019479.1, on the reverse strand, counting down.
TTTAACCAGGCAAACTGAGAGCAAGATTGGCAGATGACAACTCTGCCCGTGGCGTTATTTGTAGCACACTAAAATATCATATTTAGGCTCATTTCTAGTCATAATTTTATTTAGCCAAGTCACGTAGGATGTAAAATACTTTGCTTCACATCCTCTGAAGCAGTGTTTCTAAATATAAATATATCCATTATACTTATCCCACTTATCTTAAACTCCTCTGAGAAATGTAGTAATTGCCATGTTTAGTAACATAAAAATACAATAGCAATGATGCTACTAGGCAAGCTCTTATACCTCTATTTTGGTAAGCAAGTATATATATTTATTTTGGGTTTATACCTGGGGCAAATAGCTGAAGCATGAAGAGTGCCGCGTTCAAGTTGGAATAATCAGGGCAAACCGTTTCTCAAAGTGGATAAATCTCTGTTAACACTCCCACCACCAGTGTTTGAGAGTGCCCGTTGCTCTAACTTATTTTAATAGGTAGCACTGGAGACGACCTAGGTCAGTCAGCGAAGTGGGTGAATAAATGTGGTACATATAATCCACATTTGTGTGTGGTTTGTTTTTTATTTCCCCCACGCCCCAACCGTAGGGCTTAGAGCTCTTTCCACACTAGAACATTAGAATTCCCTCATTCTTATAAATTGCTCATTAGTATTCAATAGAATGTTTATGCTATGGATTATTTAGCCTTCCTGTTAATGGACATGTAAACTGTTACAATTTTTTATGAATATGAAACCACAGCTTGCACATGTCTCCCTGTGCACACTTACAAGTTTTTCTCTAACGTAGGTTTTGAGAGGTGGAATTGGCCACAGGGTATGCACATATAAAATTTTTATTGAAACTGTCTAATTCTTCTCTGCAAATACTTTTCCAGTTGGCATGCCCACTAAGAACGTATAAAAAATTCATTTCTACCCTGTCATCAACACTTCATATTTTAGATACCATGGGAAGTGATAAAAATGATTGCTTACTGCTCTCAGGGAATTTACATGGAATTGATTAAATATATAAGTACTTAATAATATAAGGCAATAAAAATAATGTCTTAAAGGTAGCTGAACTCATAGAAGTGCTAGCATGTGGTGCTTCTCGGTGGAGAAAGGTGTTATCCTATCTCCAGGATGCCATAGTGAGTTTTTCCCAGCCAGAAGTTCAGGCTCAGAAACCCAATCTGTGTGCCGTCTGAGTGGATTTGTTTTTCAGAAACAGATTCACAATCGCCAAACTCACAGAGCCTGATGTAAAAAACCACTTGTATTCCTACACAAGAAGACTGGAAGTACCAAAGAGTCCAGACATGCCCTCTAGCTGTTACCTTCTGTCCATGGCTACCCCACCCAGAAAGCTGAATTGTCACCTGAAACCCAGCTAGCCTAGTTATTTAGAAAACATAGCCACCTGGCAGTCCGTTCGGCATGTAGTCTCTGGGAAGCCTCTCAGTTGGGAAAACCGATTTATAATCTTGATCAGTGCACATGAAATGAGAGAGAGCGGCGTGAGTGCCAGGAGTCACCACCTCTACAACATGGGATATGCCTGCCCTGGTCAGACAGATGGCTCCTAGGCAAGGGCACGGGCTCCTTGGACGCAGCGGGGTGGGCCCAGTCAATATCTGCCTTTAGCATCCTCTTTCCTGAGCTTTCAAGGATGGACAGTCCTTCATCTGACAGGTACATTATATTCTACTACGATCAAGTGTTACGCTAGGAGCAACCCCTGTTATTTAATTTTAATAATGCAATCAATAATTACAGTTAGTAATGTTTAGTTAGGACTTCGGATGTGCCAGGCATGGCTCCACGTGCTTTAAATACACGGACTCATTTAATCCTCTTTACAGTATCTTTCTCTACCTCCATTTCTGTCCATTGAGTGTTCGTTTGATAGCTTATGTATCTGAGAGAGCAAACTCATTTATTTTATTTACATATTCTTGAAGTGACCTTTGATATAGATGCAACATATGGAAATAAAATTAAAGTGGAGCAGAAATGCTAAGTAGAGGAAATTCTTTTTCATTATGTCAATAAGGGAAACTTCTCATGAAGGAAGAGTAAGGGCTTTGAAGCATGAGTAGAATTCTTGTTGGTGGGGATAGGAGAAAATTCTATGCTTTAAAAAATAAATGGCAGTTTTCCTGTTTAAAAGGTTAGGTTTCACTTACCTGGAAAGTTTGCTGATGGGAAATACCTAATTTCTTAATAATGCCTGGGAAGGAGATGTACTTTATAAAGAATTTATTATTGAGGGTAGAGGTGGGGAGAGAGTATAGATATATTCCTGTAAAATTTTTATTGTCTGATTAAACTAAATGGACATAAAACAAAACTTCATTGGCTCTGTGAGCCTCTCCTATCTAATTGAGTTTCTCACACACTTGTACAGTTTATATCTTAATGAAAATGAGGCCCAAGAGATGCTCTTAAAATCCAGGAGGGGAAATTAGAATGAGTTGCCCTTGATTGCAACATTTGTTATTTTACAGGGAAGAAGCATCAGTGGTCACTTATACATTGTGAGTCTGACCTACATTGCAGAGCTAGCGAATTTCCGTAGGAACTGATCAATAACACTGGTAAAAGAGGACCTCGCTAATAGCCTTTCCTTGGAAAAAGCTAAGGTTGACAGTTAAAAAAACAATTTGCTCAATTTCATCTACTCTTCTGGAATTCCCATCGGGTAAAATTCCTCCTTGCTTCATAGCCATGAAAACATTTTATTTAAAATAACAATTTGATATTCATTTTAAATGCAAAAATCATACACAGGGAGTACAAGTAATAATGGCAGCAGCTTAGTTGTGTCTGACTCTCCTTCTCTCAACTTCCATTGCGGTACCTTGAAAAGACACAGAGAGTCCTGAATGGCAACAGAGGAGGAAACTAAAGGTAAGACAGCAAGTCAAATTTTGCGTGGAATTTGTACTATCATTGATGGAGATAAATTGAGAATCTTATTCTTGGACTGTGTACCACCTGCCCACATTTTACCTCAGAACTGTGTAGTCTCAAAGATGATAGGAAGAGATGGTAAGGTGACCTCAACTGAAAAGCAGCAGTCCTTGAACTGAGGGTTTCTCAGCCTTGGCCCTGCTGATATTTGGGGCCCATCATTCTTTGTGGTGGGGGTTGGTGCTGTGTATTGTGGATTATTTAGCAGCCTCCTGGTCTCTACCCATTAGATGCAAGTAGCACTCTCCCCTCATCCTTAGTTGCGACCAGAAAAATGTCTTCAGGCATTGCCAAATTTCTTGAAGGGTAAAAATGAACTGGCTTGAGAACTAGGACCTAAATTATTAGAGTAGCCAGAGCCTGGAGCTTCCTCTCTGTCCCACCGCTCTTTTGTCACCATTAGACCCTCTCTTTTCACTTTGTATGACAGCAAATCAGGAGGAACAAGAAGGTGGAGGCATCTCGTCCCTAAAAATGTTGTTTTTAAAAGTTTATTTGGACCCCAATTCATCTATGGTGTTAGAAGTTAAAGTAGTGGTTACCTTTGGGGGAGGGGATTATAACAGGGGGCAGGCACAAAGAAGGCTTCTCCAGTGACAGAAATATTCTTCATCTTGATCTACAGGGTAGTTATAAATATGTTAAAATTCATTGAACCCAACTGTTAAGCTGGGTACACCTACTCATTTTATATCTCAACAATAACAACAACAGAAAGGCTCAGGAGAGAGAAAATCCAACATGGGGTACATAAAAAGGAAAAGGGGACGGAACCATTTCTTTGAAGATTGGTAGAGAGAATGCAATTTTAGAAAGCATGTGCTTGCCTCATAGAGCTCAGTTGGAGAAGGCAAATAGATTCTCACGTGGCCCATTCCCGTGGCCTTCCATGATCCCTATGAAGAAGAGGGGAAATTAGCATAAAAAACTGGGGTGGTAATGTAATTTGACTTATTGCCATAATCTCGGAGAAATTTCAGCAGACTGCAAGGAAAATGGATTGGTTTTAAGAATGCAATGGGTGGCCCATCCAAGCTGTGCCAACAGAAGCAGACTCAACATGCTCATTCGAAAGTCCAGAAGGAGAAGCTCCCTACCAGCCATTCACCTGCCTTTTTGAACGCAAACGTTGTACTAGCCAGTATTCTATGCAGCTTCTCTCCTGCTGCACAGGTACCTCTAGTAACATCAATTTTTCAATATCTAAATCTTGAGCATAATGTCTTAGATGACGCAGGGGCAGGAGTAGAGGGCAAGGGCCCAGCACTGGCTCATTGTTGGGGGGAATACGCAGGTGAAGCACTGTATTCAGAGACATAACAGTGAGCAGCAAGTAAGCATTGAGTCAAGCTTGACACGTGCGTGGAGCCGTCAGAATTTTAGAGTGGTCAGTGGGATAGTGGCAGATCTGACACCTCGAATCACATATTGTTTTTGTAACAATGGTGTGCACATTGCCTGTCATGACAGTTCCCCTACCCCCGCTTCTGGGAGCTTTCCACCTCTGATGCTTCTTTATACAGAGCTTTGGAAGCTGCTGTGCAAAGCAGCAACTCGCCCACTGCGGTCAGTGCACCTGCCAGTTCACATTCCTGCTGGTTGATATTTTGAATGTGATCATTCTATCCAGAGTGGCCAGTGGGCTTGAATTGGTGAGTGTGTTGGGTGAAATTAATCTGGTAGGTCTTCAGTGTGTCCACAGGGGTCAATTCGTCTGTGCCAACAGGACTGTACCATTTCTTGGCATCTCTCTAGGCCTGGATGAACTCTGCTAGGTTTAGGAGGCAAACATGGGTGTGTGATAGAGTTTTGCATGCCACTCTGGGACATGAGTTTCCACTGTCCCAGGACTGTTCCTTGGCTCGGCTGTTCAGGCTCTTAAACAATGACCTCTTCTCCCAAAGAAGAAGGAGCCAGCCCTGACTTGCCCTATACAAGTTCTAATGATTCCCCACGGAATATCCAATAAGATTGACTAGTTGTACCTTGCCCAACTCAAGCCTGGAAGCCAAGGGATATTTCTCCTTAGCCCTCCCCCAGTCTCTGACTCTCACCCAGCACTGCCAGGGATTAAGGGAACCACCCATCACTCACCTCAATATGCATGTCTTTCATCTCCTGGCTTTGTGTAGTAAGAGCCATTATTCATTGACTCACTTTTTTAAAAATTAGGATTCAATCAGCAAACATTTATTTAGCATCTACTATAATCCAGGAATTACTTTATGGTTGAGGGTTATAGCAGCAGGTGAGACAGGAAAGATCCTTATTCTCTTGGAGCTTATTTCCTAGTGGAGAAAACTAGACGAAGTGAAACAATCAAACAAATGTATACACACACACACACACACTGATGATTAGTGATAAAACATAAATAAAACCAGGATATGTGATATTGACTGAGGTGGGGTGGGGAGCACCGAGAAGGTGTGGTTGTTTGCTCATGCAAATAAGATTGCCAGAGATCTAGTTCCAACCCATTTCCATCTTGTTCCATCCTAAACAAACCACTTCGCAGTGTCCATGTGTCTCAGGGAAGGCTGACTGTCCCAGCTGCAATGCTGGGCTCTGATTAATATCGCCTAGTCATGGTAACATCATCACTTTGGTCAAAGGATCTGGGTCTGAGCCAATCAGGACATAGGATTTTCCTGTCAATGGGGATTGGTTTAGGAATGCACATAAGATCCAATCTGAGCACATGAGATGTGTAGGGAAGTTTTCTAGAAATATCTGAGAAGTTTTCTCTTTTAATAGGAAGAGATGGTCTCTCTTACTAGATGTGAACAAGATTACAAGCAGGTGCAGTTGTTCTTGGTGGCTGGCCTGGGACATACTCCTTAGAGGAAATACTGAAGTTCTGGAAAGCCAAGTGTAAAGAAGGAAATTATCTGCTTCTTGAGGATATCAGTGAACCCCTAAGCGAGTCTGTCTCAAAGGCCTGATCTTCAGCACTCAGCCTTCCTGTGTGGGCCAGGGCTCCTGTTTGTTTACGCACACAGCAGACCAGAGATCCCCACAGCGTTCCTCAACCAGTGGTGGCTGGGAGGTGATGGGTAACTGCCTGAGCTTTCCTGTCCCTTGCTTGAGACGACTCTGATGGGCAGCCTGTGTGGCAGAGAAGCCGTCTCCAAGTCGGGAACATTTCCACTGAGCTGTGAATGACAACAAGAAGCCGTTTGTGGGAAGAATGTTCACAGCTGAGGCACTGGGTTGGCAGAGGCACTAATAGGGGATTTGTTTTGGCATATTCCAGAATCAGAAAAAAGGAGGGCACCTATCGCCGGGCCCTGGATAGCTGACAGCTGCAGTACTAGAGTCTGGCTAAGTCCTCCTCCTCCTCTTGCTTGGAGTTTGGTCTTGAGCAAGTTATTTAACCCATTTGAGTCTCTGTTTTCGCATCTTTACACGGGCTTGATAATAGCACCCCCACAGCACGGTAGTTATGAGACTCCAATGAGCTCACGGATGTGAAACATTTATCACAGTCCCTGGCCCAGAGGAGCTATCCTCTCTTCCAGATTAGGTTTGCTTGCCTAATGTTTGATTTGCTGTGGATTTGAAGTCTTTTTGGGGGTCATTGTCAGCATGTGCAGAATAAAATCATACCCACTTGAACCCTGGGACAATGGAGTGCAAACCATGGCTGGTACATCCCGAGGAGCCATAACGAAGTTTTTTGGTTTTTTTTTTTTTTTTGAGAGATTATCTGGATCCATTTAGAGCTCTTGCAGCCCCAGAATTTATCTCCTTGCCAGAAAATCTGGAAGTGTGTCTTAAAAGCTTGTAAAATGTTAGATAAGTGCATTATCAGAGCAAGAACACATCGCCCCTCCTGTAGCAGTGTCTGCCAAAAACTATCAAGAAATAATCTGTCAAAATCCATGGATTGTGGTCTACAATAAATACTTTGGCCAATTTTCCCATCAAATAAATTTAAAAACCTACCACAGACATGTTACCAAGAGAAACTGGAAGTGCTGATGGGGTTCCAATGGAACACACATAGTGAGTTACCCAATGGACTTTGACACATGCAGGTAGGCTGCTTTGAAAGCCAGACTCTGCACTAGGCTCTCTGACAGGTAGTGCGACTCCAGCAAAGACCCTAAAGTAGCCATTAGGTAGAGGGTCATTGAAGACACTCTGCTTCTTTAGGCCATGTTCAGCTTTCATGGAAGCTACTGCAAGACTGCATATGTTAATTGCACAGATAATTATGTGCAGTGATTGCAAAGCTTACCTGCAGGAGGGAATATTTCCACCCCGAGTGCTTTTATGCAGTATATATACTCTCATGAGTTCAGGGAGAAAGTGATTGAATTTAATAATGTGTATTCACTTAGAACAACAAAGACCAAGAAATTGTTTCTACTCACCTGTCAGTAGTGATATTTCCTTTAGCGCTCTCTGTCAGGGAAGTCTAATAAAATAATAGAAGCTGCTAAGTAATATTTATCTAGGGCAGGTACTATTTTTGTGACCTCTAGTAGGCTCTTAAAGTAATCAGACCTCTCCATATTTAGTCAAAAGCTACTGAGTGATCATTTCTATCTACCATCCATACTAATTTTCTATAATTATGTGCTATTAAAAATGAAATGAAGAGATAGAGAAGGATTAACCCCTAGCTCTGCCACTTACTCATTCTTTGACCCTGTTAATAACAATAGTAATGACAGATAATATTTGTGATCGCTTAGCAGGTCCCAAGCACTTTGCTCAGCACTTAACTTATACCCATCTCATTTAGTATTTGCTGAAAGCCTTTGGAAGGGAGATGTGTTATCATTACATCCTTTTTATAGTTGAGAACTGTGGACTATAAAAGGTTAATACACTTATGCAAGATCACACTCTTAGTATAATAAATGACTCAGTTGCATTTCCAAGTTGGGCTGCCTAGCCTGGAGGATCATGGATTCACTGTACGTTGAGCATCCTCTGGGGCCCATTTCCATGCCTGTAGTTGTCTTCCTCTCTTAGGTAGCTAGGGAGTCCAGGGCTCCGCCCATGGTGAGTTTCCAGACTTGTCGTGGGAGTAAGAAGGGCTGGCCCACAGCTGAGGGAATGGAGCACAGCGTGGCGGAAACCAGGGTAGCAGGCCATGGAAAGGTCGGGCAGGAAGGAAGGGGACATCTGAAACGCCCCCTCCCAGTCTAGTGATCCAAAGTGAGGGATCAGCTACAGAGTACCCTCAAGACTGAACATGCAAGTGTGGGAGGCAGACTGGAAACACTGCCAGAGTCTGAGGAGACTTAAGTCATGGGAACTGATTCAAGGGTGTTCAGGGCAAAGGATGTTGGTGGCCTGAGCTGCGAAAGGTGCTGAGCACATTCTTGGGATCGGTGAAGCAGAGGAAATAACCCCATCTCTCTTACACAGATCTGTGGCAAGTGAAATAGCCTGTGTGGAAGCACTTTGCAAACTCTAAAGTGAGAATTTTTATTACAACGTGTTGTCTGTGTTTGTGCTCACAAGATACAATTAATCTGTGAGCCAGAGCCACCTGGGCGATGGATTTCTGACCTGGGATACCTCAGTAGGATTTAGGAGTAGGAAGAAAGGAAGAAGGTTGTTTTGGCCAAGAGAGAGAGGAGATAACTTTCCAGCGTTGTCTTGTGTTCTGAGGGGACGCCAGTGCACTAAGGGAGAACCAAAGCCATTGCAAGAAACAATGCTCTGAGGTTATGGTTTCTAGGTGACGACATGCAGTGTGGTGAGAGACTTGATACAGGATTTAAAATACATGTGGCGGATTTTGTGTTGCAGCCGCATCAGTTAGTGGCAGAGGGAACTTCCAGGGTTTGTGGGTGTTGTCACCATCCTGAGTGGAAGGACAGCAGGACAGGGGAGCTGCACTCAGATGCAGTCAAGGACAGACTTTGGGGGAATTTAACACTTCTGATCTGTTGAGCACAGGCTGGAGGTGTACAGGGTGGGTCATGGGGTCACAGAGAACCCACTATTGGGTTTCATTTCCACTCCGGCAGCCCAGGAGCTGGAATTAGCGGCACTGGGAGGCAGCTGGTTTCACACAGCCACCTCAGGGAATGCACCCAGCAGGGTGGTGAGGCTTGTCTCCTGATTTGGTGGGGAGCAGGACCAAGACGGGGGTGGGCAGAGGCACAGCTGTTAGCTGGCATCAGGCCTGGCAAACAAGCCAGAATCAGAAGGCTGGAAGCTCTGCAGCTCCACCAATGCTGGGGAGAAGCTGTGCAGACATTTCTCTGATGGTGGTGCCCTTAGCCCTCAATGCATACCATTTACTTTAGGCTGAATAGGTAATAGACATCAACTGGCCCCCTGCATCGTAATCTGACAGGAGGACTCCAAGGAAATCAGGAGAAATAGGTGAAGTCAGCCTTAGTCTGCGGAGGGAACGCTAAGCAAGAGAAAGAGTTACCTACCTCTAGGATGAATAAGTAGGGAAAAACGAGAGGAGCTAGTGGGAAGGAAACAGGAAATACTCTTAAGGATGTAGAGAGAAAAGGAAAAGAGTTCAAAATAACAACAAATGGGGAGTGTTGCAGCAGAGGATAGTGACTCAACAGACAATTGAGGTTTCTGAGAAGGAGACCAGAGCAAAAGGATGAGAGTGACAGGCAAAAGTATAATAGTAGAAAACTTGCCTGCGCTAGGGGAAACCTGACTATGTATACAGGACTGGCTAACGCAGCATCTATATTAATTAAACAATTACCAGACACATCCTGGCAATATTTTAAAATTTCAAACACTTCCAAAGCATCCGGGGAAAAAAATCAGGTAGCTTATAAAGGGGGGAAACCATATTTCCCTTCGATACCCTCTCTAGAATATTAAAGTTCAGAGGAGCATATCATAGGGATAATGGGGCAAAGGTTTGGTACATGAATTGTATAAGAATTGTATTCCAGCAAAAAAAAAAAATATATATAGAATATATGGATTCTGTTTCTGAAAAGGTAGGCCAAGTAGCTGTACAAGAAAGTTCCCTGGGGGAAAAAAAAAAGATTCAAAAGTGAACTCAAGCCCTGGCCGGGTGGCCCAGCTGTTTGGAGCGCTGTCCCACACAACAGAAGGTTGCAGGTTTGGTTCCTGGTTGGGGTGTGTGCTGGAGAGTAACTGGTCAATGTTTCTCTCTCACATTGATGTTTCTCTTTCCTCTTTCTCTTTCTCTTCCTTTCTCCCTTCCTTTCTCCATAAAATCAATAAATATATCTTCAGTCGAGAATTTAAAAAAAAAGGTGAACTCTAGTTGACCTAAGGACATAGAACTCAGTGATGGGAAGAAATCATTGTACAGAAGGGTTTGCACTAAGCATAAGATAGACATAAATTAAATTTAAAGGTTTGTTGGAGATATGGTTCCAAAACACAGGAAAATGTCTGGAACACAATTTGAAAGAAACACACCTAATAATAAATTTGGCAATGTGGATTATACATGTTTGTCCAAAGTACTATCCATAGTAGTCACACTCTGTAAATATTTCCTTAATGAGTATAGGACCCTTACCACGAGCGTAAAAATAAGTTGGAAAAATGGAGATGGCCAGCACTTAGAGGAAGCTGAGTCATTTCCTTCTTCTGCTGGGGAAAGTTGGGTGTATGGTAGAACTTTCGGTTCCCTTTATGCCTATGACACAATTTTTTTTTTGTTGTTTCAAAGTGAAAGTCAAGTTCATCATTTCTATGTAATTATTGCTATTATAAACTCAAAGGGGTTGGGTCAGATTTTCTGAGCAAATAATTGAGGTCATGCATTTAGGATATGAGGGGCACTCTGAGGGCCTTTTGCTATGTAATGAAAAGTATCCCCATGTCAATGGGCCTAAAGGGATACTGTGTCTTTCCTGGTTCCTAACTGTCAGCCATGACCTCTAACTCAGTAATACCACATTTCCCCCTCACCTCCGTGTTAGTGTGATTCACTGTCTCTTCATTTTTCATTTTATTCTCCTGGATTTACATGATTTATAGAATTCAGTTAGTTTTTTTTATTTATGGAGAATGTGTTGCGAGCTGATCTATAACCATAATTCTTTTAAGATGACTACTTAACAATGAAACACAAAGTTGGCATTTATTGGTGTTGGTACCTGAAGCTCACTCACTGCTGCTTCCCCACGTGGAAACTGTTTGCTTTGAGAATGCGGGGACTTCACTGAACAACAGATAGTGGATTTGTGCTCTTAACAAAGTGCTGAGTTAAAGTTCCAAGGGCACTTGGCATAATTTTTCCCAGAAGCTCTTAAAGGAATGAGATCTGTTCGGAACTAGGGATTAATACCCAAACTGATGCAAGATGTTCCAGGTAGAGAGGCTTATTCTGGATTTGACTGATTCCAGAATCAATTTATCACAAACCCCAGTAATTGCAGAATATTTACCTTTGGCCTCATTACTATTCACACATCATGTTTTGGATAATATGAGGTTGTTCCCTAGTTTGGGGGTGAAGTCTAGAGAAAATCTTCATCTTTGTTCTGGGAAATAAGTTTCAGGTAGTATTAAGGGTGAATGATTTATCTTCCTCCTGAATTTGACCTTGGCTCAGAATAAAAGTGTCAGTGGGTTGGGGATTTCCTGGGAATCTGTTTGTCCTGCGCTAAATGTGTCAAAGACAGACAGCTCTGTTCTTTGTCCTCCATTGTGTATTGTACCCAGAGAACACGTAATCCTCTCTTTGAAGAAGGCTAAGTGTGGATTATCCACTTCGTGAGTTATCAGGGGTGAATTTAAGACCATTTTTCCCGAACATAAACATGTGCTAAGAAATGCAAACTCATTTTAATACTAGTATAACGTCAGTGTAACTATGAATTGGCTGCAAATATATATATGGTGTTTCAAAGCCAAATAAAAATTTTATATTATCATTTCTTTATATATAATATATATTAATGTGGGATATATATTATGTATAGTATACATGTTACATATTATATACCCTTTATATGTTTTATATATTATATACCCCACATATATGTTTTATATATTATACATTATACATTTTATATATTACATAGTATATATTTTATATATTTCTGTGAATAATTTTTGACTTTACAGTATATTGCTTAATAGATAAAATAACCACAAATGCATGAGACAGAATCATCCTCTAACAATATTTTAAATGCCAAGTTTATGTCTGCTAGCATCTGTGAATTTTGCAGTAACCTGATTTGTATATTTTTAATGTTACTATGATCCAAGAGTTTGTGGAACATTCTCACCCACAAACGTGTACATATGCTATATAGAGAGGGATGGTGCATAGAGAGAGATAGAGTATAGATACATGACATGTCTTTGAAATACCACCGGTTCCATTCGTGTATTTCTGGTCCTACCGTCAGTGAGGACTTCATGCAATTGCACAGCCGCTAAGAAGAACAGTAGTTTAGGCCAGTGGTTTTCGAATTCATTCATTTGTTTGTTTTGTTTGTGTATTTGTTTGCTCACTCAGTAGGAGGGAGAAAAGAAGATATATTTCATATATATTATAATTTATATAATACATTAAAATTATAGACATCTATGCAGACACACACATCTATGTGTACACACACACCCACATACAATCTTCTGAAAGTTTGCATCTGCCAGCTCACTTGTGGTGCTTCCAATGTACATTAGGGTGCGTGGTGGTGGGTGGGGGTGTAGGAAATGGGAGACTCACATTAGAAATGGCAGGGAGAGATATTCAGTGTAGGGGTGGGGTGGCTGTGGGGAAGGGTGCATGAGGGAGTAAATTGTGGAAGAGGAGCGGAGGAGAGGTGAGAAAGACTTGGGGTCATTTCCCGGGTCCGGGCGGCACTGAGAGTTTGGAGAAAGGATTTTAGGATGTGTCGCTGTGGGTCTGTGTTGGATACCCTTTGACATTCCTGCAGAGATACGTTAGGGTTGGAGTTTTGCTTTACTTCTGGCTGCTGCGCGGTGTTTCCTGGAGTGAGATCCTGCACGCAGACGGAATGTGCGTGCTAGGTGCTGGTGATATAATGGTACGCACAGAACGTAGGCTCTCTGCTCTCAAGAAACTTACACATTAGTAGGGGAGCTGGCATGAACCAAGCAACCACCAAAGTAACAGCTATTATCCCTGCCTGCGGTGGCTTTATAATGTGCCTACCTATCTAAGCTGGAACTATGTTTCCCAGGATTTCCTTCTCTAGAAGTTTCTGATTTAGGGGTGGCCACAAGAAAAATTGGCGAAAGATCTGGAAGATAGAAGCAAAGCTGCATCGTTAGTCTCTGGAGGTCAGTGTGGGCACCAAGCTCTGCTGTAGCTCACCCATGTTGGTTGGACCACATTCCGAATGTGTGGTGAGTGACCTTCAGGTCCTGCTGGGTCTCCTTCTCTTGCTCCTCTGGGGCCTGGGCCCAGCAGGGGGCAGCTCCATGGTCAAGGGCCAGCTTCTATTGCACATTCCCCACAGCGCTGAGGTTGGAGTCATCTGCAGCTGTCCTTGTGACCTCCACTTTGTCCCTGCTCTTGTGCACAGCACAGCCAGGTTTCCTTTCTGATAGCCAGAATGGCTGACTCATGGCAACTTCAGACACCACACCAGATGCAGAGGCAACTGCCCGCATAGCTGCCCCACCTGCTCCGACAACTGCATGACAGCCCATCCTGGGATCAGTCCCCGTTTTCCCTCTCACAGTCCTGCTGCTGCTCCGATCGATCCCTGATGGATACGCCACCCTTGTGCAGTTTACATTCCAGACAGGCAGGAAACAGCTTAATGAAGGTGTCTTGGGAAGAAAATTAGAGGAGAAAATTAAAGAAGGAAGAAGTGAGAGGGATGTAGGGTGCCGTGGGGGGCAGGGTTGGAGGCAGGTGCTCTCTTCAGTCGGGCGGCCATGATGGGCCTTATTGCGAAGGCAGGATTTGAACGAAGACTTGAAGGGGGTGAGGGACTAGCCAAAGGAAACCCTCCAAGGGCGGAGGAAACGTGGAACGCTGCCTCTAAGGCAGGAGCATGCCTGGAGCATTCCAGGAGCAGCAAGGAAGCCAGTGCGACAGGAGAGGCGAGAGCACGGTGGAGGAGACCAGGCTGGAACTGTATCAGGGGTTGGCAAACATTGGCCTGCGGGCCAATTCCAGCCCCTCTGCCTGTTTCCGTACATGTCTTCTTGGCGTGCAGCCATACTCGTTCATTTACATATCGTCTAAGGCTGCTCTGGGGCTACCACAGCAGAGCTGAACACTTGTGACAGACGCCATATGGCCGACACAGCCTGAAATATTTACTAAAAAAGTTTGCTGACCTCTGAGGTTTTGGCTTTTACTCTGAGTAAAGTGGGAACCACTTGAGGGTTTTGGGCAGAGGAGGGCCCGGCTCTGTTTTACCTTATAGAAGAATGATTCCGGCTGCTGGGCGGAGAGCAGATTGCAGGGGTCAAGGGTAAGAGCAGGGTGACCCATCAGGAAGCCATTGCAGCAATCCAAGCAGGCGATGATGTGGCTTGGACCAGAGGGGCTGCGGGGAGGTGGTGAGAGGTGGGTGGATTCCGAATATCTTTTGAAGGTTGAGCCAAACTGACAGACTGGATTTGGGGTGTGGGAAAATAGAGGAGTCGACGAATGTGTAATTACAACCGTCTAAAGTGCTGGTATAAAAGGATTCCTTCAAGGTGCCTCAGGCACCAGTGGGGATGGGAGCGATGCCAGTCTCCCCACCCAACTCGAGCTTTTCTGCCTTGTCTGTTTTATGTATTGGACTTTCTACGAATTCGGTTGCTCTCAACCATGCCTGCTTGTTAGAATCATCTGGGGAGCTTTACAAAGTATAGAGGCCTGGGTTCCTCCACCCCCCAATGCTTATCTAATTGGCTTGGGTTTGGACCTGAGTGCTAGGATTCATAAAAGCTCCCAGGTGATGCTTCTGTCAGCCAAAGCTGAGAACCGCTGCTCTAATGTTTTCTTAGAACAAACTTCCTATGCCTTTTGAATAAAAGAAAAGGGCTGGTTTGAGATCTAGAACTGCATGGTGGTATTTGTCTTTTTTATTTTTAATCTTCCCAGCACTCAGCACCTTCATAATACCTCCTTAATTTCCTCGGGAGGAATTTCTTCTCCCCTTCGTTTGCAGCGTTGGTGGTAGTAGTGCCCCTCCCCCACCGTTAAGGTGAACTTCCTGGATCTCTTCTCTCTCTTTTCCTGGTGCAGTCACGTGGCAGCTGTGTGACTTGAGCCCGACCCCTTGGACACATGGATGCCAGAGATGGTTGCAGGTGACTGGCTGCAGCAATGGCTAGAACGGTAGCCCGTTCCTGTCCAAGATTTTCTACTGTGAAATGATTGCTGAGTCCTGCTCTCAGCCTCTTGGCCCTCGGTGCTCTCTTGGCTCTTTCAATTCATTACCAAGCAGGACAACCTGGCCTCCTGTTGATTCTGTCAGTCTTCTTCCCCTCACCCTATATTATATCAATAAATTCCCTACTGCTGAAGTCAGCTTTATCTTGTAACCAAGAACCCTACTGATACAGAATGCCCGGGTGGCATTCTTTGCTCTATTTGTATCATGACATCATTCTTTTGGCAACTATGTGCTGTGTGATTTCATTGTTGGAAAAGAGCAAACAGCAAGAACAACAATCTATTGAACTTCGCTTATTCCGTAGGGAACAGACAGATAAGAGTTGGTGCCAGATTTTTGGAGATTATAACAATGATTTATAAAACTAGCTTGGCTATCAATGACAACAATTTATTAATCATCTACTTCCTGAAAGTACATAAATTTGATTTAATATTTTTGCAGATGCCAAATCTTTGGTTGAAAATGCAGTATCTGTAAAATCTTCTAACTGATGAGTTATCAGGACCTCAATCTTGGGGCATGTGTCGGATACCCCCAAAAAGAGGAATTTGTGCCATTTTGGGTCCTGATGGAAGCAGACACCAAGGCAGAATTAGAAGTGCAAGATATTTAGTGCAGGGAGTATCTGTGAATGAGAAAGGGGAAGGTTGCAGAAACAGGGAGACATTTCCAACGCTGCTGCAGGTATGACGCTTGTTAACGAGAGCAGGGAGGGAGGAGCATCTGTGGGAAGAAACTCAGGTTGCAATGCCTAGAACAGGCTGATGGGGAGCTTCAGAGGAAAGATGGCCAATTAGTGGAATCTTGTGTTGGCTGGAGATCCCTGGCTCAAGCAGCCCCACGTAGCTCTGTCATTGGCTGGAAGGAAACTGGCAAGAGAGTAGCCTTGGTGTGAAGGCTGGAGCTGATCTCAAAGATGCAGCAGCTGAAGGTGGTCAGCTAACTACTCTCCTTGCAGCAATGTTCTCTCTCTTGAAAGATTTGAGCAGTATACTTCCACCGAGGTCACAGAAGGGCATCGGAGACAGAGGAGGAGAAGATCAAAAGACTTTCAAAAATTAAGGTGAATCTTCCCTCCCCCTCCCCGTTCTGACCATTATTCAAGACTGCATAGAGCATGAGAACTCAATAGGTGAGGGGAAGGGTTATTGTGTTTTTGTGTGCTTTAGTAGGAAATCTTTTGATCTGTTGTTTGAGGAGGGTGAGTCATTACAAAAAATTGATGCATTTTCCACCCCTGAGAGGAGGTGGGATACTGGGGAGAACAGGCATTCATTCTGGTTGTAAGAAGTGGGCCCTTAGGAAAGGGTAAATAGATTTTGGAATATTCAGATCCCATCTCTTCTTGCGTGCTCACGCTATGTTCTTTCTGTTTCTCCCTTTCTCGGGCACCATCCATTGCTCCTCTACTGAATCATTCCTGCCACTATATAAACATGTCTTTTAAAAAAGGAATTTCCCCTTGTACCAAATTCCCACCACTCCACAATTATTCTGCATCCACGTAAGGCCAAGCAAACTAGATTTCTTCTGTATCTATAAGCCCATTCATTCTTCCCTTTATCTGACTTTCTTCTCACTGCCTTTTAGAAACTGCATTTGTCAAGGGCACCAGTGACTCCGTGGAGCAAACTCAATGACCTGTTGTCTCATGTGACCTCAGCAGCACCCGGCACTGAGGACACCCTTCTTGAAATACCTTTCTTGGTTTTCCACTCTCCTGTTTTGTTTAATTGATTTATTATTTTTAGAGAGGGGGTAGGGGGGACAGAGAGAGAGAGAGAAAGAAACTTAACTTTGATGGGAGAGGGAGAAACATTGATCTGTTGCCTCTTTCCGTGACTTGGAAGGAACCCACAACCCAGGCATGTGCTCGGACCAGGAATCAAACTGGTGACCTTTTGCTCTGCAAGCTGACACCCAACCAACTGAGCCACACCAGTCAGGGCATCCACTCTCCTGATTTTCTTTCTTTCTTGTTACTCCTTAATGTCATTAGTTGACATTAAGCACCCAAATCTAAACTTTGAACTTACTCTGACTTTGGTCTGAACTGAGCACTCTTTTCTATCTCTCTTCTGCGGTGTTTCTCGGTCAGGATGCTGTTGACATTTTGGGCAACGCAGTTCTTTGCTGTGTGGGAAGTTCCTTGCTCTGAAGGACTTTTAAATCCGAGGCACTGGTCTCCAGGTACTTAAATCCCACCTCACCTTCAGATTTTTTTTTTATCAGTTTTCCAGAGGTGACCTTGAAGGGAGGAATTTTTGCAAAGGCTTAATTAAGAAAGAGCTCCCAGAACAAATGGAAAGTGTGGGGGGCGGTAGGACAGGCAAGGACAGGCACCAAAACAGTGTTGCAGCCCAAGGTCCCCGCTCAGACTGATCCCCAGAGAAGCTCTGGGCATAGATTACGCCTCAAGGTTTGAGACCATGAAGCTGTGTTTTTTCATTCTTACCTACATCAGTCATGGGTAAGCACTGCTGTGTGTGTGCATGTGTGTGTACCAGGGCGTGGGTCAGCGATGAACTCCTGAGCAGTGTCTTGTAATCTTGAGAGTTTTCCTGTAGTAGATCCAAGCTCTCTTGACTTGAAACCTTAACACTACTAATGTTTCTTACAGGCAGCTACATTTGCTTGAATTTTTGAGCTAGAGAACACATTTTATTTAAAGTCGTTTATTTCTTAAAGAAGTTAGCTGTGCTCCTTAACCTTGTGGTCATTCAGTGTTAATTGACCATGACCTCACTAATCCGGTTACAGTGATCTCAGCTTTTTAAAGTATTTCATTAAGTCTTTGTAAGCTTTGCCTTCTTATGTAAGTTATATAGGTCAAAATAATTATTGTAATATTATAATAGAACCAGCCCTCAAACAAAAAAACGATACAAACAAAAAAACGATACATTGTCCCATGAGCGGCTAACTCGGTGTTTGGTGGCATATATGTGGAACAGCAAGACATACAGCATAGAAAGAATAGCACAACGGAAATGAAAAACAGCTTATGACACTTATTAGCATTAACATTTTAGTTTAAAAATCCTGAAAAACAATGCAGTAATTTGTATTTCCTGAATTAACTCTTATGTAAAGTGGTAATCAGGGAACTTCTGGAGAGATCTTTGGTTTGTATTAATTTTTCTGTTTTTTAAGTACATAAATGAAATCCTCCAGGCCTGACATCTTACGCTAGAGGATTTTCATTATCAATGTACGAGTGGAAAAGTCATACTCCATAAAGTTACATATAGTGTCCATGGGAGCATTAAGTGAGCTGGCTGCTTTCTTATTTTTAATAAGTATATTTATTTTTAAATAGAAATATTTTTATTTCAATGTATTTTAAATGCATCAAAATTGCGTCTTTCTTCTGTAGTTCAGGAAAATGGTGCATAAACAATTTTGTAATTTTCTCACTTGAACAAGCCACCTTCAATTGTTCTTAGAATAAAGCACACATATACAAAACAAATACTAGCTTAAACAAAGATGGGCAATTTTACCATCTTTTGGTATCATAGCAAAGCTGGTGTTATTTTACTGCGTATTTTTACGTTGACCCATGATTCCTGAACAACTATAAGAAACTCTGAAACTTAGAATAATTAGGAAAACTGTGATTTTTGCCCTTGCCCTCAGGTCCTCTCAAACCTCGATTTTAGAAATAAATATGCTTGACCACATTTATGTGTGATACCACAGGGGAGTTTATAAAGTAATGTGAAGTAACAGCATTTGGCAGAAACCCTACTTCTTTTGAATTATGAGGGAAGAGAGTCATTTCAATGCAATCCCCTCCGCAAATATGTCTTCAACTGCTGCATCCCACGAACACGTTGCTGCCGAAAGGCAGTCTGAAGTTGATGTGAAGACTGCAGTGAGCACTGCTGTAGGGTATTTAGGATTTACTGTTAAGAGAGTAAATCCTAAAAGTTCTTATTGGAAGGAATTTTTTTTGCTGTTGTTTTTGCTTTTGCTTTTTATTGCATCTGTATCAGCTGATGGATGCTAACAAAATTTACTGTGGTAATCATTTCACAATAGCCGTATGGCAAACCATTATGCCATCTGCCTTAAATGTACACAGTGACACATGTGGACTGTCTCTTAGTCAAACTGGGGGAAGAAGTTGCTACCACTGGCCATTGGTTGGCATAGGACTCTGTCTGGGTCTTTCCTCACAGAGTTGGCTTTGAACCGTCTCCCCTGCCTCTCGTTGCCTGCACACCTGGACCCTTCCTTCCTGGTACGTGGTGTGGGCTGGACAGTTCTGCACATGGCCCTTCCTGACATCTACGTGGCTCGTCACTGATTCCTGATGCTGGACCTGGGCATCTGGCAACCACCATCCCTCCTGGCTGCTGGGTCCTTGGTGCTCTGGGCCTTCGTTTATCTAGAAGTGGGAATTGGACATCTTCAGAGACGGTTCCCCCTCAAAAATAAAGCAAATCTGCAACAATAAAAGTGTCCCCTTTAAACTCACAGGAGCCGTCATGATCAATCCAGTGCAAACCCCTGTGTGTGCTCGCTCTTCCTAGAGTTCCCCATCTATTTGCTTCTTGATCTCCCGTTTCTCTCCAGGACCCACCTCAGTCAGTTCCCCCGTGACATCATCTTGCATCTTCTGCTCTCAAATTGAGTCCATCCTACTTCATGCCGTGGCTGCACGTCGCTTGTAACACTGTTGCTCACTGGCTCATAAGAATGTATCTTCCTGTTCCAGTCTTTGAGCTCCTTGAGGGCAGAGCCTTCCTCATCTTTTCTGTGGTCCCTGAATCTGGGTGCTCACAAAATGTGTGAAATGATGCCGAGGAGCAATGAAAAGCCAGAACCAGTAGGTGATTTGAGATATTAAGGCATGATATGGCCATCAGACTCCAGGACACAAATTGTTTTTGTCTTCTCTTAAAAATATGAACTTTAGTCTGAGAGTTTGGACCCTATATAGCCCTGGTGTGGGAAAGCACATTTGACAGTGTCTCAGTGATATTCCCTCGCTCCAGCTGGCTAAAGGAGTGCTAAGTCAATGCTTTTCTCTACAAAACCAATACATTTTTATTTGGGTTGTCATTTATCAACCTCTGAATAACCTGTTACAGGGAGAGTGATGGAGTTGAGAGAGGGATTTCTTTGAGATGGGCTGGCCGGCCGCCCAGGCAGGCTCTCTCCTGAGCGCCTTTGTCCTGGCAGGGCGGCCCTGCTCTAGGTCTGGTTCTTCGCCTTGAACAACCTTGATGTTTCATTCAGCACAGAAAGAATCACAGAACCAAACCCACAAGGCTGGTTTATATTAATCAAGATCCTGATCAACTCACTTACCATGAAAAATGCAACTGGCAAGCCGAGGAGAAATTCATATAAGCTGGGTAGGATGTACTTACTACTTTAGGAAAACATGTAGGAGAAACGAATGTTTAAAACACAAGTTGTGCAGTGGATTCGAATGAAGAAAGAGGGGATGCGTGCCTCCGAGTCAGGAGTCTGCTGCTCCACTTCCCTCCCTGCCCCGAGCTGCTGAGCGGACTAGGTATTTGTATTCAGGGACCCTGGATGGGGGACACATGAAATAGTCTTTGTATTTTAACTTTCCACTTACAAGACCGCAGTGCAGTCAATTCCTGCTATCAACAGGATTTCCTCAGACGAGGCAGAATGAAACTGTCGGGTGGCAGATTTTCATTTTAGCATTAGAAAGTAAGTCTCCCTTCCCACTCTGCATCGTGGGCACCTTGGTTGGACTTCAGCACTTTCAAATCCCCACAGACCTACATTTTCTTGAATTAATTTCTACACTTAGCTAATCTCATCCATTATGTATTAATGCTTATTAATTTCATTCTTAGAAAATGGTTACATTATTTATAGGTTTTAGGGGATCTGGGCTTTGCTTTGTATGTTGGTAAGGCAGTTCGGGGGCAGTTGGTTCACTACCACCCTCCCTGTAAATACTAATTGATAATTGTTCGTTAAGCAGTGCTTTTCAGACCTCCAGCCCTCATGTATTAGTGTGTCATAAAATCAAATTAGTGAGACCCGTGGCTTAAAACTGAAATAGAATAGAAAATGTTAGCGTGCATGGCACATAGTAAGGTAAATATTGTTTTATATATATCCTGTGTACTAGGTTGTGATGTAAAACTGTTTTGTCACTCTGGGTCAGGACATCTATCTATCTATCTATCTATCTATCTATCTATCTATCTATGTATATCAATCACTCTTAGAACTCAGAACTTCATGCTGTGCTTTAAAGAACAAAGATGTTCCTTGTAGCTGAAGGTTTTTGAAATAAAGCCTTTGCCAGGAAGAGCCCTGTTATTGAGGGGATGGTATGGCCTCTGGGTCAGGGACCTGCAGAAATGTCCCATATGGGGAAGTGTGTGACGGGAGCAACGCTTTCAAAGATAGGTATAAGGCGTGTGAAGCCACACGCGAGATGAGAAGTTGGCCGGCGGTGACAGGGACGGTCGTGGACGCCGAGGGTGGGAGCTGCCCTGTTGCTCAGCCCTCCTTCTGGACGGGAGCTCGGCGGGTCTCCTGTCTGTCAGAACAGAGCTGCCCCGAACTCACGATGTCCACGCAGACCGGGTCACAGTGGTTCCCGCTCAGACTCAGGCACTCAGGACAAATGAAAAGATTTTCATATGAAATTCTATTTTTCTTAGGAAATTGCCTTCATAAGCACAAAAATGCAGCACATATTTGGGTATTAAAAGATAAGTGTTCATCAGCCAACTCTTTGAGGCACAAAGACATCTTAATTTCTTTTCCCTGGAGTCCAGTTTATTTTATTCAGTTTATGTGTCCACGGACATGTGGTACTGAATACCTGAAAATGTCAGACTGCATTCCCCATTCATCTGTCCATCTATCCATCCATCCATGCGTCCATTTGTCTATCCAGCCACCCCTTCTTGAGCACCTACGTATTCTGTGCAAGCAGTTTGCCCTCACATGGTGTTTCCAATATCAGGAAATATTGGTTGAAAGGGAATTTAAAAGATATTTGGTGTAGTTCGTATTTGATGAATGCATCTTCTCTGTAGCTTTCATGGCAGGTGTTAAGTCAGGTCTCTGCAATCGTGGGAATACACGCTTCTGGCTGTGAAATTTCATCCTTGTGTTAAGCCGAAACCTGTTTTCTTCTAACTCCCCTCAGAAGCCTCTTATTTGATCCCCAAACAGCTAAAAGTACTGAAGAGCTGCCTGCTGCCTATTTGCCCACCCCAATTCCTGAGCCAATTCCTTAATAGGCAGGTTTCTGAGCTAATCTTCATCTAGCCTGAAGGCATATTAGGATTTGCATTCCCATCAGAAGATGGGATCCAGGCCATGTCTGATGTCTCTAGGCCTCGGTGTGGGCCCCGGTTCCAAACTGCACCGTTTCCGTTCCCACTCCGGTGCTCAGGCCTGTGTCTTTACTTCTTTCTGGTTTTCGGTGGTTGCTGCAGGATCCCTCTGGGACTGACTTCCAACACTGAATCTCATCATACACGGTGTCTTGGCAACCTTCCAGCCTTTTCCCGTCCTTCTATCCCCTGCCATAGGATGGATGCGACTCGACCTGAACGGTCCTCCCCCTGGCACTAGGATGCCCACATCTGCCAGTGCAGATGGAACCTGTGGAAATGGTGCCATCCAAACTTGAGGCTAAGCTGGCCACGCATCTTTGAGCATTCTAATCTAGACTCTTGGCTTGTTTCCTCGGGGCTGGTCTTAATGCCAGATGCGTCCCACGGCGCTGGCACTCTCTTCTTCTAGATGCCTCTGCCTAGTCTCATCTTTGAGGTTCCAGCCTGCCTCTCAGTGAGTCTTTCCAAGTTCTGCAAATTGGTTCTAATTCTAGCTTATGGGGTCATGTAGGTGACAGCTCTTCATATATTCGAAGGTGCCTACTGTTTCGGTTTTCTAGTGCTGGATAGCAAACACTCAGGCTCAAGGCAGTAACAATCACATTTTTCCTAATGAGCTTGCCATTTGGCAAAACTCAGGGGGGAAAGCTCATTTTTGCTCCATGAGGCATTAGCTGGGTAGCTTGATGAGGAAGAATATACTTCCAAATGGTTCACTTACATGGGCTGGCAGGGCATGGGGCTGAGCTGTTGGCTGGGTGCCTCAATTCTCCTACATAGAGGCTTGCCTTTGTAGCTGCTTGAAATTCCTTGTAACAGGGTGCTGGGTTCTAAGAGGGAGGAAATGAGAGCTGTCAGTCTTCTTAAAAACTGGGCCTGGAACTGGCATCATATTACCTTTCCTGTATTCTCTTGGTCAGCGTGGTCAGAGGTTTAACGCAGATTTAAGGGTTGGGATATATAACCACACTCGCTGATGAAGGACACGGATGAAGATTTTGCAGCCACCTGTAATCTACTCCCGTTCCTACAGGTACATCTTGCCCTATCCTCTTTGCCTCACCCCTCCTTCTACCCCATCAGTCTTCTCTTCTATAGACTAAAAAGCCCTTGTTCTTTGGCATCAATCTGAGTTGTATTAATATATAAACATTTACTTTACAAATAATAATTATGGTCATGTCAGAAGTTGCGATAGTTCCTGGTGATACTGAAATGACTAAGCCGCAGGCCCTGTTCTTAAGGGAACCATAGATCAGAAACAAACTTGTTTTTCCTCCTCTGATCTAGTTTTAATCATTTGTACCCCTAAGCAGCTCACCAAGAATTTAGTGCAATATTTTAATGTAAGCCTATTATGGAGAATAGTACAGTATTTTCACCTCCTTGTATTAAAGCTTATATCTTTCTTGATGCAATCCAAGGTCATATTAACTTCTTCGAGTTATATTTCATTGTTAATTAACACTACACTTAATGATTATAACCCCAAGGCTGCTTTTTCTGATGTCCTACTGTTGTGGTATGGCACTTCCATCCTGTACTCGGCAGGCTGAGTTTTAGACACAGTTCAGCACTGAAACACCTGTCCTCGTAAGGATTCACCTTGTTGGATGTAAACAATTGCTGTAGCCCGTCGAGATAATTTAGATCCTCATCTCCTGTCCACCATACCAATGTTTGGTCAACATGAAGTTGATGGCTGTGTGGTTTAGGAAAATAATTGATAAAAATGTTAACAGACTGAATAGAGAAATTAAGGGTGATACAGGTATTGTTACTCAATTTTCTATTCATTCTTGCACCTAACCCATAAACTTCATTTGATCCAATGGCGAAGCATGAGAAAATCTCTTGCTTAGAATTTCACATAAATGGAATCATGCAACACATACTGTTTTGTACCTAATGTTCTTTCACTAAACATAGTGTTTTAGTGATTCATTCACGGTGATTGCATAGATCGGTAGTTCCTTCCTTTCTCTCGCTGAGTAGTATTATGGAATAGAAATGCACCACTGTTCGTTCAGCCTTTATCCTGTTGTTTTGGGTTGTTTCCGGTCTGGGCCGTTACAGATAGGGCTGCTATGAACATTTGTGGTGCAGGTCTTTCTGTGTGCACGTGATTCCATTTCTCAGACAAACACCTAGGGGTGTAACGGCTGGATCACAGGGTAGGTGTACGACTAACGTTTTAAGAAGCTGCTAAACTGTTTCCAAAGTGTTAATGATTTTTAAACATATTCTAGGATCGTGTGGTTCTGGACTTCCGGTTTGTAGAAAGTGTACCACAAGACTTGATTAAGAAGGCAATATACATGCTAGGCTTACAATGACATTTCCTATGAAAATGTGGACTTTGCGATTACAGATAGCTAGCTTAGCCATCGACACCATTTCCTCCATAATTATGCTATAAATTAGGGGTGACCCCTGAGCCTCTTACAGTAAGAATGCAGTATCTGGAAGGTGAACACAAAATTCTCTAAGGTGTTCTTAAGTGGTGCCTAAAGGAAAAACATGCTGTAATGTCACATAAGTTAATAATTTTAAGGAGCCCATAGGCCTGGCAGTGGAATTAAATGCTTAACAATAATTCAAAAATGGCTTATAGAAACTTACAAATGTGAATCATTTAGTGGGGCTGAAATTACGCTCCTGACATATATGTGTGACACTCGAGAGCACTTACTTGGGAATTTATTACCGGCTTCTGAGCAAACAAAGCCTGACCTACATTTGACTAAAGTCAGCTGTCTTTAGTTAATCCTATGGGCTTCTTTTTATTAATATCACAATTGCTAATGTGGTATAACATTGTCATTACTGAATAGCACAGCGGGATCAGCTGCAGCTGTTATTCTCTTTCTGAACCTACTGAGTCATTAAATCTGAGTTTGGGGGAATACAAGTTGTAAAGATTATTCAAATTCTGATTGAGAAATAGGACTACTGGGAAATTGTAGGTACATAGAGTAAAACTTTGAATCAATCAAGTTTCCTCTGTGTGTGTGTGTGTGTGTGTGAGAGAGAGAGAGAGAGAGAGAGAGAGAGAAGCTTGAATGTGCAAAACTGTTCCTTATGTTTAATTTAAAATCAACTGCCAAGGAAATAGAAGGTGAATGAAAGAAAATAAAATAACAATAATAATTACATGCCAAGTCTTTTTTTATGACAGGAAAGTAATGCATTGTTATTGGGAAAATATTAGGAAGATTAATTTCCTTCAAAATATCATAACATTTTGTTTAAAAAATCCTAACATTAGCTTAGGAAGGATATGCTTTGTGTCAACAAGCCAGAGAAAAATTGATTTGTCTGTAATAGCTCAGGGAAATTTTGTTGTATTGTTTGTAGATATTCCTTGCAAAACTTCCTATCTCCTTTTGGAATTCTCTCTTGGCCTTTGGTCATGATTAGGACTTGTAAAGGGTATGACTCTGCAGGTCCCAAACTGAGTCAAGTCACCTTAGGGTGCCTCAGAAAGTTTTCAGTTGTTGAGGGAAGTATAGCGATATTCAATAGTCATTGTATGTCACACAAACTACTAGCCCAAGACAGTCGAGTTTCTTTGTGATACAATTGCACTAGTTCCTCTCTGTGGTGTCCTGTATATGTGCAGGTGGTTTTTTGACAGTTGCTGTGATAAATAGCAATCACCACACAAAAAGCACAGTTGGATGGGGGGTCAGAGTGGTGGTGCCCAATCTGATTCCTACGTTTGGGAAGCCGTGCAGTGCCCCGTAAATAAATGCACACATGCCAATTCATAACTGCCTGTGCTTATTTAAGGAAAAAGTAAAAACATGTTTTCTTTCCATTTATGTGTATTATTTTCTTAAAGGGTGAATAAGTTGTTAGGACAAAAAAGAAGACCAAACCTTACTATGTTTTGAACTTAGTAAATAGAACAGTTGGTTATTTCTTTTGGGCTACAATACTGTGAAAAAATTACAAAGTCAATAAAGATCCCTTGAAAGTGATTTGGAGAACGCCCGGTATAATCTGATGATCTTCTAAAGTAATTTCTGACCTGTTATGTTTACGCAATTACTGTGTTTTTGATGATATTTTAAAATGTTGGGAGCAATGGAATTCAGATTGGCATTTCTGAAGCTCATTTATTCTAGATAATAATCTGGAAATCAGGCTTCCACAAGGACTTCATTGACTCCAAACAAAAATTTTAAGTTGAAAAGCTGTCTTTTGCATCATACCCGAGGGGCATAGAGGTCCCTGGGCGTCTGGCCTCTCTGCCTGCTCCCGCCACTCAGAGCTGCTCCAGACCAGCAGCTCACTGGAAAGGCAGACTTCCAGGCCCCACCCTGGACCTGCCTAATCAGAATCTGCATTATAACCAGGTCTCCTGGTGGTCCATCTGCACTTGAAAGCTTGGGAAGCACTGCTCGCCTCAGTCTCCCTAGGTGGAATCCCCCCTTCTTTTCGCATGCATCTGTAAAACCTACTTTCTCTGTGCCCTATATGTTTGGGGCTTTACTATCCCCCATTAAACCAGGTCTTCCTAATGAATTAATGCCGGATTATAGTTGAAATGTCCTATTATTTCCCAGATAACATAAGAATTTTGAAGGAAGCTTCATATAAACATTTATCTAACTCAGTGTTTTTAAAATATCTGTCCATTTTGGATGAAATATTTGTGTTCCCCCACCCAAAACCACGTGTCAAAGCCCTAACTCAGCAACGTGATGCTGTTTGGAGATGGGATCTTCAGAGATAATTGGGTTAGAGCAGGTCATGCCGGGGGTGGGGGTGGGGTGGGGGGGCTCAAGGCCGAACTAGTGCTCCTCCAAGTAGAGACACCTGAGAGCCCTCTTCTCTCCAGCCCACCTCCCCCTCCCTTTCTCCACCCCACCTCCTCTTCCTCTCCTCCCTGGCTTGATAACCAATGAGAGGTCACGTGCGCACACACTGAGAGGGCAGCTGCCTTCAGTCTAAGAGAAGAGGCCTCAGAATGAAACCTACCTCGCTGGCACCTTGATCTTGCACTTCCCGGCCTTCAGAACTGTGAGAAATAGTTTTCTGTTGTTTAATGTCACAGTCTATGGCATTTTGTTTTGACAGTTTGAGATAAAACACCGCCTGGCACTCAGGGGGCCCTGCATATTCTGATTCGGTGGTTGTTTGGCCCAGCAGCTTGTTATGTGTAGTCCACTCAGCGAGTATCGGGATCAGGTATTTTGTTAACCCACTATTTCCCAAACTTCGTTGATTTTTAGAGTCCCCCGAGGACTTGGAAACTCCAGGATTCTCCTTTAGAGCATTTGATCCAGTGTGCTTGGGGTAAGACCCTAAGAATGAGTGTTTTTAATAATCACCCTAGATGATTCTGGTAATTAAGTAATTTGGGGGAATTTTTCCTAACCCAGGAAATAAAACTGATGAAAATGTGGACACTTGTGGGCCAGTGGGAAAATATTAGGAAGCCTGTCCATTTAGTAGATCCTCCCACTGAGGCGGCTCCAGGAAAAACTATCAGGTTGGCAATGGTGTAATATGACTCGGGTCCTTCCAGCCTCCCTTGCGATGTTCCTGCCTTTCTTTCTGGGGACCAGGGCTGTCCTCAGCCTCCTGCATCCAGGTATGCCCTTGGACTCTGGACCACTTGGAAGGCATTTCCTAAGAAATTCAACTAAGTTATGCATGACAAGTTGTAACTCAATATACTGTTCTTCCCACATGGGCTTGAAATTCAATGTGGACCATTCTCGTCCCTCCAATAAATGCAGGACAGTGTATATGCAAACATGTGTGTGTGGAGTGGTGATGGGGGGTTGGTAATTTTAATCTACTTTAACTAAGCACAAATAGATTGGTTTGTAGTTTTTGTCATTGCTTCTGATCAA